>JAVRXN010000012.1:9471760-9758460 GCA_033556935.1 Timema podura
CTTCCCGTCAACCGAGGAGGCGCATCTCGATGACTTCCCCTGCTTTGGAGGCAGACCAAACCACCTCTTGCAGGGCCGGTTTCATAGTCACATTTAGTAAACCTAAATATAATGTTTAGGCGCCATCCTCCCTAAAACCGAATTAAGTATGTTTCACAGTCACAGTTTAGTCACGCTGGCCACTAAATTTTAGTATCGGTCTGACCTAAACTTTAGCAGCGCTGCGAGCACACTAAATCGACACTATTCAACTTTCAAGATGGATGACGATCGGATTTTTGATGATTATCTAGTGAATTTGGTTGAGGTTATCGATGTCATTGATAGGTTACCTGAACCCAAAAGATATTGGCGGGATGCGGAAAACCCTGTCGAATTCTATTCCGACAGGGAATTTATCAGAAGATTCCGATTCAGCAAAGATAGCGTGGTGAACGTGTTGACTGGTCCAAACCAAAACGCCCGCGGTTTGCCAGTGCCACCTTTAAAATTGTGGTCCACAAGAGTTATATAGGCGCCTACATTGCGTTTTCTTTGTTTATTTATTTGTTTACTAGCAGCATGGTCCAAGACATCTGGATAGTTACGTAAAAATATAAATTCTAGTTATATTCTCGCGTTTATTCCACATGAACATAATGTGATAAATATATAAATATAATGCGTTAATGTAAACGAACGTTTCACTTAAATATAATCTAACCTTATCAAAGTTAAAATTCAATATTTGACCAAACTATATTATTTGATCACAAACTTTTTTCTTTATTTATTTTATCAATAATTCCATGAGCCTTGGGATGGTACAGTATATTTAGTTGCGGGGATTGTTAAAGTTCAGGTAAAGCTTATTCTATATAGTTTAACGTAATTATCAGTTGATCACTGATTTCTCATTAACACTTTGATGTATATAATATATAAAAAATTTTTTTTGCATAGCAGTCTGCAAATTGTTTGGTATAGCCACATATTTACAACAATGGGATAGGGATGGTAAAAGTATAGCTTTGAGCAAATGCACCCTCATTTGCGGGCGGAGGAGGAAACCATTTATGGAAAACCACATTTATCATACCTGACCAGGATTCAAACCCTGAACTCAATACTATCAACATTTGTTGTGTGGGACATTTACAATTAATATGAATATTGTTAAAGACAATTCAAAAATATATATTTTGCAGTTGGTTTGTGGTGATCTGGTTCGGTTGAGCTCTGCCACCACATCCAGGATTGTCAAGGTACTGTATGTTAAAATGAAAATATGGCTGGTCCCAATATTTGATTGTCGATCCCAAAACTGTCAACATATAATTAATAAATCATGAATTGGTAGAGATTTTTTTGGTTGGTCTTCTATTGCAAGTACATAATAAGGTTGCATTATAATTTGATGTATGCAATTCCCGAACCAACCATAAATAAGATAGTTTTCAAAAACTTTGTCGATAATTATAGTAATTAATTTTTAGGTGGTGTCTAATGAGTTGACAGGCCACCTCTTGGAATGTCAAGTTCCCAACCACAGACCAGGAAGTTGAAAAAAACTACCGCCTGTTCTGGAACATGTGCCATTTCCCCGGTGTATTCAGGTTTATTGATTGCACTCACGTAGCAATCAAAAGCCCAGTAGAGGAATTTGTTGAGCTCTTCCGGAACAGGAAACAGTACATGTCCCTAAATGTTCAGGTATTTGATTTATCTATTGAAGCTTTTTTTATACACTAATGGGGTAGGGATGAGGAAGGAAACAAGAGGTAATCCACTTACATTCGCATGGAGGGAGAGTGGGAAACCATTTCAGAAAAAAACCTTCAATGGACCCGATCTCCCTGTCCTCAGCACATCAGTCCAACACAAGAATGACGCCGTAGACCATAACTTATATATACACATTTTCTTGCCTACCCTGTAAGGGAAATGATTGTGTAGGTATACGTATGCTAATTACTTTATTAGTCAAATTAAAAGCTGGTTGCTTTTTCTTCATCTGCCTCTCTTTTTAGGAGTGAATGTGAAATTCCGAAGGAAATCTATTCAAAGTCAAACATATTTTTTTAAGTCTTTTGGCTATTTTATGATCTTATTTTGCTCACTACATTTTACCACTTCAAGGTTATTTCTGGGCCGGATGTGGAGATTCTGGACATTGTGGCACGTTGGCCAGGAAGCACCCATGATGCCAGGACCTTCAGCAACAGTCGAATGAAGACACGACTGGAGACACGTCAAGTGAGGGGCAATCTTCTTGGAGATAGTGGGTATCCATAATTGGATTACCTCTACACTCCAGTACAGGACCCACAGACTCCAGAAGAGCGGAGGTACAACACAGCACAAAAGCAGACAAGGAAAGTGGTGGAGTGTTTGTTCGGAGTATGGAAACGTAGATTTGCATCCCTCGGACAAAAGCTGAGAACCAAATTGCTCACTTCCACCAAAGTCATCATTGCGTGTGCTGTGTTACACAACATCGCAATCCGACGCCGTGAGCTCCCACCTGAGGATCCTGAACGACCCGTGGAACAAGTTGCTGTACGGAATGTGCGTCCCAACGAGCGGGAGAGAGCCATCAGGGCCGCTTTCATCCAGCGCCACTTCAGCCACGAACATTGATCTTGTCTTGTATTGTCAATTGTTTTGTGTGTTTTTTGTCCATCGTTAATTTTATGTGCAGCTAAATAAAACATGGAAATATGCCTCCTGGGGAAATCGCCATGTAAAATATAGGATTAACGCATCTTACACAGTACCACATGGGCCCACGCTCTATGGTGATGCGGAAAGCTGTGTCACATCCTACTCCTATCACCAGTGTTGAATTCAATTACAAGGGAGGGAGTGTAGTTGCTAAAAATTAAAATGGTTAAAAACAATTAAATTAAGAAAAAATATGTTAGGAAATATCTGACTATTGTTACTATTTTAAGGTGGTAAACCGCCTTAACCTTCCATCAACCCCCTCTCCTCCCCCAGGTTTGCCTGAATTCAACACCTCATTGATTGTCCTTAGTACATTGTTTAGTTTAGGACTTTTCATTGGTTACTAATAAATGTACTTGAGAAATATTTGTTTTATTACTAAAGTTATGTGGCTTATGTGCTATAATTAAGCCTAGACATAATTTTTCAACTAATTAATGCATGGGTCATGGTACTCCCAGGTTTAATTCTCATGTACAAGAGTTATTTTTAAACTTATATATAAAGCAGTGAGATAGGTTTTTTTTAAAAAATGTAAATGCATCAACCTTTATACCAGAGAACACCCAAATCTATTACATATAATGTAAGCTTATTTATTTGTCAGAGAAAGATTTATTCCTTTTTCCGTGTTGAGTATGTCCTGAACAGATATCATAATACAATGGGGCATCGGACTATTATTTAGCCCGATATAAGCATTCTCGACATTGAGAAGGCATGCTTGAATTAAAACTTCAAATTTGACTTCAGTTAACTCAGGGTATTCCCATTCAACAAGCAATCATCAACACAAAAATGTATGTTGTAAAAATGTTGTTTTACTCACTATTCCCATTCAGGCTATCCAGCCAATATTTTAACAAATTACATAGGGATGAGGAAGGTAGAATCTATCTATCTATCTATCTATATAGCACGACAATTGTGAATACAATTATTTAGGAAAAACCACCCTCGGTACACCTAACCAAGATTCAAATATCAATATTTCTGCCACAGCAATCTTGTCTAATGGACACTTTAGACCATGTGACCACTGATATAAACATCAATGTTATAAAACTTTTTACTACAATCCAATATACGTAGGAAGAACACAATCCGACAACTAGAAATGTTACTAGATTGAATTTAACATTTTCTTATGTCAAGTCGTGATATGCAGCTGTCACCAATACTAAAAAAATTACACAAAATAGGTAGTAATTTATTATCAATGTTTACTACTCTTTCTGTGACAATTTGAGTTTATACAACATTAATTAATCAAAGCACTTGTTTTGTATTCATTCATTTGAATTCTCAACCCACTCCTCGTCAAAAGAAAACACAAGGTGTGGATTTAGTAACACATTTAATGAAAAAATAAAATCAGTTAAATTTACAATGACTAAAGTCACAGTATTATGATGTATGACAATTTAAAAAAAAGTTTTTTTTCCTGCAAACACGAATGTTGCTCTAATATTCTTGAGGCACAAAGGCAATCATTATAATACATATTAAATCAGTTTGAACAAAAGAGACAAACTCAAAACAAAATAAGGTGTAGTCAGTGATGTCCCCTGATTCTAATCTTTTACCCAACCCCCATCCCCCCATCCTGGTATTTTGTGGAGCCCCACAGAGAATCCATAATATATATAAGAATAAGAACTTGTATATTTGTTGTACTTTTATATGCTACTAGTGAAATACTAGCTAATTATTATATTTTAACTAAAGTATACACCTTTAAAAATTTTTGATTGTAAAATTAGCTGTCAATCATTTTATTTTTTACATAAAAACACTTTTTTGTAACTATCAAAACTTTGAACTGGATTACTACAATAAAGGTTGTGTTAAACTTATTGGTGTTTGGTTTTGGAGGAAGGAATCAGTGGTAGTGGTTTACTTTTTATTTTTATCACCGTGTCTTACTGCCTGTTCAGATTATACACATATATGATTACTCTAATGGGATAGGGATGAGGAAATTGTGCCTCTTAAGTGCTCAGCGAGAGCATCGGCCTTTTCTTCGTCGGAGTTGGCCACCCCATTACGACCTACAATAGGTGGCCTTGGTGTGGGGACCCGCATCAATTTCCTCGTCATGTGCCACAGGGACCTGTCCTGTACGCACAGGCTCTCAATCTTGTCCTCCCAGACACTGTTCCGGTATTCTTGGACCATCTCGCGAACCACATGGACTTTGCGGCTCCAGTTGGCCTTGTCTACCGGGTCCCTCGAGATTTTCCAAGCCTCCCTAAGCCGATTTTTCTTCCGGACGTGCCTGAGGATAGACTCGAGAAAAGAAGCCTGTGGCTCCTTCTCAGGATGGTGCCTCAGCGTCGAAGCTTCAAGCGACCCCTTGATGGCGGAAGTTATGAACTCCGCACCACGATCGATTTCTGCTGCTGTTTGAAAGGTAGGGGTGAGTCCCAACCTCTCTTTCAACACATTCGTGAACCTGGCCCAGTCAGTGCGCTTAAGGTCGGGTTATTCGAGGGGGTCTATGAAGGACACTGCGCGTCCCAGTTTCACAAGAACGGGATTGTGATCCGAGTCTAGCCCAGCTAGAAACTTCGGCACTAAACACCTTCTGATCCCGCTGAAGACAACGAAGTTGAGGACGTCTGGGAAACCAAGGAGATTGTGAGGGTTGGTGGGGGCAGGAGGGCTGGATGTCACAAAGCGTGTAGATCTATGACGTCGTGGAGCAATCCGCCGCGAGCGCACATAATCCTAGAGCCCCATGAAGGGTGCTTAGCGTTGAAGTCACCACCGATTAAAACAGGCGTGGTACCTCGAAGCAGCACCTCCATGTCAGCCCTCATAGCCTGGTCGAACCAGTGTTAGGAAGGGAAATAAATGGAAATAAGACGTACTGAGCCAGTAGAGGTCACCAGTTGGATAGCCGTTGTTTCCATGTGTTGGAGGGGAGGAAGCGAGACGACGTGATGGTCAAGGCCTCTTCGGACCAGGACCAGCCTCCCACCCCTTCCCACATCCCCCGATCGGTCACTCCGATGGCATATGAACTCTGCTGATGAGAACCTCATTGCGGAGCGCAAGTGGGTTTCTCCAAACAGCACTATGTTGACACGATGCTTTGCCAGGAAACTTTCGAGCTCAGCATTCTTCCTCGTGACTTCGTTAGAGTTCCAGAGTGCAACCGTGAGCTCTTTCAGCACTGGTGGTCCTCTATTCGGGTGCGCTGCCATGGGAGACCAGGTAGAGGATGATGTGCTCCATGACCAGGTTGCCACGGTTACTCCTCGAAGACTCCTGGTCCTTCCTCAAGAGACTCGATGAAAAGTCCCATGGATCCAGTCCCAGAATGCCCTTGAGTAGCTCAATGCAATTTTTTGAGTTTTGCACTCTCATTCTTTGGGTTAGGTGTGGGGAGCGGATTGGGTGTCGGGGTGGTAGGGTCGGAAGGGGTAGGATGTGGGAGTGGTAGGAAAGAGACAGCCCCGCCACACTGAAGAATGGGCTCCTGAGCAGTGCAGGCACTTCGGGGAAGATCGTCTCTCTTCCGGGCACACGCCCCTCTCAAGGTCACCACCACAGCACCCACACCTAGGGTTAACGTGGAAATCCCTCTAAACATAACCAAACCGGAAACAATTCTTGCACTGAACTGGGCCACTGGGAGACTTGTACTTATCCACTTTGACGGAGAGCCTTCACAGGACTGATGGAGTACAACCTTTCGGTATGCTCCCCGGGAGTCAGAGAGACAACGAAGCTCGACAACCACTGCCTTTCTCCGGTCCTCTGACCGTTTCCACTGGGAGAGCACCTGGGTGACGATTTCACGGGGAAACCATCTCCCCCAGCTCTTCCTGGATGTCGTCAATGTTTGTCCGTGTCAGGAGTCCCTTCACCGGGTACCCGTCATTTGGCCTACACTTTAGGCCAAATGACTTTGAGCCAAATGACTTTTAGGCCAAACGACTCTTGGCCAAATGACTTTTGTGAATTTAGTTTTCAGACTAAATGACTTTAGGCCAACTGCCGCGTCCTCCCTTCATCACGACCCTGACCAGTCGCTCCCGTCCCAGCTTGTAGTACCAATGCTGAATCCCCAAGCTAGGCAAGAACTTCTGGAGGGCGTGGTAAGCTTCCTTCAATCCTCACTGGAGACGTACTCGATCCCCCGGCTGCCTGACCACCTCCACAGGCTCTCAAACCTTGGAGTAGTCCTCCACACCACACAAAATTATGGGAGGGATATTCCCCTTGGCTTTGTGAGCCGGCAAAAATAATGCATGATATGACGGCTTGTAAATGACTGGAACTGACGTGTGAGAGGAACACAAGGAGAAAGGGGGGAGATATTCCAGTATATTCCAGAACATCTAAGCGAGCTTGTTTCGACCGTTGCCCACAACGTCTAGATGCGGGAGATCATAACACTCGAGTCTAGCAAACGAGTGAGGTTTTTGTTAAACTTCCACCAGAAAGTGTTGAGCAGTCAGCTGGGGCAATCTTTCCTCAAGTTTGGGCGTTTCCAGAAAAACGAGTTCACAGTGAGTTTATATCTGCCACACATTATTTGAATTTAATAGTTCTTGGATTTATAGTGATAATCATTTAATATGGAATTATGAGTGTACGTGCTAAACATTATTTAGCACGCTACAAAGCTACAATGGCCATGATGTATTCAACTTCTTACTGTCTAAATTATGTATAAATGTATATATCTACTTATGTCTAACATGCACAGGTTTCTTAATAGTTACTCTCATAAAAATATACATTATTCTCGTTTTTATCTGGTTCATAATTGCAGAAAGTGTTCATAGTTTATTAACGTCGAGTTAATGTGATCGTTTTTTGAACCATGCCTTCTAGTGGGGAGAGGGGTGAGCTGAGGTAGAGTATGTACCCTCCTCTGTGAATCGCTATAGGGGTCGAGTCTAAACTAGTTTCTCTTTCTTCTACTAGAGTTCACTACTGGCCCCGAAGGGTCATTCAAGGTCGTTAGAATAAATGGTCAGTCTGTGGGAGGCACGCGCGTGCGTATAACTAATACTAAGCATGCATTGAGGATTCGTCCCTGATGTATTGTATACATGTATGCATGTTGTATGTATTAATTTATGTATGGTTTGTAGTATTAATTGGTATTATTCCAATACGCTCAAGGTAGAAAGGTTCATCAGCAGAGGGGAAATGTGTGTGAGCTTTTTAAGAGGTTAAGGACTTGAGGGTTAGGACGATGGTAAGACATATATACGGGTGATCAGAGGGCTGAATAGGAGTCTGTAATAAAACAGATGTGGTTGTGGGTGAGAAATCGTCTCTATCAGGATATGAATCTGCGCCATCATGAATATAAGGTTAGGGAATTTCATCTTTATATTCAAGGATGAGAGAAGTATGTAGTATTTTAGATTAAGGTAAGGGATGAACCTTGTAAGTGGTTATGGCCTCTGATGGTCTAACTGTCCAAAAATATAGGGTATTAACTTTTAGAAAGTACACGTAAGTATCAATGGAGCTGATCTGAAATATTAAATGTTGTCTAAAATCTAAATTTAAGAATCAAATAGGCAAATATATTATTTATACTTTTAGTGAGGATTACTCCATCTAGATATCATATTCTGAAAATTTAAAAATAACACATGGACACGGGAATCGAACCCGGGACCTTTGGCTTAGTACGCCATAGCTCAGTGGTTACAGCATTTGCGTACTAAGCTAAAGGTCCCGGATTCGTTTCGCGTGTTCAGGTGTCATTTTTCAATTTTCAGAATATAAAATCTAAAAGCTAAAGTGTTGTATGGTGTGATCAATACCTATGATTCAATGTATGTTTTATTATTGATAGGTGTCAAATTATTAAATGTTTAGCTTTAGTGAAGGAGATAAAGGCTGGTATGAGAAAAAGATAGAGGGAGTACAGTTTTCAAAGACTTGCAAGAGTCTGTCTGGGCAGGTCCACCTTGTAAACATCTGTGTTGTGTACTAGGTCATCAGTTGAGAAGGAGGTCATCATGCCTGTCTGAACCTGTTTCAAGGCATAGGTTGAGTCCCTTCTCCAATGAGCTGTTGTGGTAGAGTGGTGTCAGAATGAGGATGGGATGGGTTGATGAGGGCTGCCAATGGAGGTGGCTGGTAGAAGAGCACGATGATGAGGTGATGAGGGACAAGTGTTAGAAGAGGGTGGAGGGGATTTTCAGTAAGGGGCTTTGCTGTTGTGTTGAGACGCTTGTAGGTTAGGGTGTAGTGGGAAGGTGAACTGCAGCGGTATTCGCCTGAAATGAGCATGAAAAAGCTTCATATCCTGGGTCGTGAGTGAGAATGCGTTTGGAAAGAGAATGAAAAACCCTTAACATCTTGGACAAGAGTGGGTGGAGGTGGAAGGAGTGGGGCTTGGGTAACCAACAGCTACGAGTTCTGGGTGTGGTGGGCTTAGCAACCGATGAGAAGGTTAAAAGAGAGGAAATTCCGTCAACGGGGATTACCGCTATGGGTTCTGACTTTTATATGAGGTAGAAAAAATTAGTCAAAAATGAGTGAAGGGGAGGTATGGGGTAGGGAAGGCGCCAAATGATCAAGTATAAACCCGTTCAAGTCTAAAAACAGCGCTAGTTGATTTGTCAACCACCAGGGTGGTTATTAGCGCTATCTAGGTTATTCATCACCAGGGTAATTACTATCATTAGTTAGGTAACGCACCACCACGGTGATTATTAAAGCTAGTTGGGTTACACGCCACCAGAGCTATTATTAACGCTAGTGAGGTTACAGGAGAAGAAGTCGAAAACGGCGGTAATCCTGTGACATCATCTCAAATGACCGTCGTCATGGACCACTGATTTGCATAGTCTGACAAGGAAATGAGGTCCGACGTGTTCAAACAATTTCGGTAGTGTTATTAAAATACTGGTCTGGTAAGGAGACGATGGAAAAAAAAAAGCTTAACCATACATGTAAATGCAGCCATCAAACTGGTTCAAACATGTTCAAATGCAGAGGTATTTACATGAAAAATAGTACGTAGTATCAAAAAGGTGACACTACCACATAAACTTGTGTGGCAGGGATAGAAAGGGAAGAAAAAGGGAAGAAGTTGCACATGTCACCAGGTCCTAGACATGATTTATAATGATCGGGTTTTCTACAGCAAAGTACTGTTGTCGCAGGGCGACAAAGTTAAGAAAATTGGAATAAATTACATATGTCAATAGATAGAGGTTTTGATATTCTCGATCATGACCGGTTATGATCGGTTATTATTGGTAATGATCGGTCATGATCGGCTATGATTGATCATGATCGCACATGTTCAGTGTCAAATATGTTCATACAGGTTTAGACATGTTCAGACAGGGGTCGTCGAGTCCTCGGATATGGGGGCAACTGTCTTGGATCTGCCTGCAGGGATATTTAGTTCAGAAATACAGTCAGTAGTATAAAAGAGGTGATACCTCCACAACATGCTGATGTGGTGGGAGGATAAAGGGAAAGAAAAAGAATAAAACGCATAACCTTATAAGGAAATGCGGTAATCAAACGTAAAGTGTTCAAACCAGTTCAGTAATATTATGAATATGACAACTTACGGCAAAACACTGGGGAATGGGAGCTTACTGGTATGGGTTCGAGTTGTCGGGTATGAGATCAGCCATATTGGATTGGAACATCACGCTATAAGGTATAGGGGATACCATCTCGAATTTACGTGTTCATACATGCTCAGACATGTTAATCAATAAATCAATAAATTAATTAATAAACTGGTTGGAGCATTAATAAAAATGAAAATGGCTATCAAAATTTGAACATTCATAATGGCCACCAAAATTTAAAATTGTTACGCCCATGCGTGTCTCGAAATGCTGAGCTGAAAGCATATTTTTTACCTTACGAATTACTTAAGTCTATGGTGCAAAGCTACAAACAAAGAGTTATATGATTTTCAGGATCCAAATTACGTCAATCATCATAGGAGAAATAATATTTGGCGCTAAATCGTAGAGATATTGTAGCTACCAGGTACTAATAATACTCGTTTTATTTAATAATTAGGATAATAAATTACAAAGTTAAACACAGTAGACGTACTGATGATAATATTGGGTATTTTGGGCAGTGTAAACATTAGGCCATTAATTTCTTTGCCTCCTGCTCCTTACATTGCTCCACTGCCATTCAACTGAGACAGACTGTAATATAAAATACCTTTTGAAATCATTGCGAAGGCGCACATCTTCTTGTGAAACACGATAACCTACATGGTATATCTTTTAATGCCTCTGCTCCCATTTCTTCTTGCATTTCTTCTCCAGGCCAGTGAGAAGTGTCATTTGTTAGTAAATTATCACCTGCTTTGGTGGCCACGTGATCTTAGACGCTACTTTCAGGGCCACCCGCAGGGGACTGCCAGTGACTGTAAATACAGTCAATGAGATTTAAGAACTTTTCATATTATTCTCATAGATAAGAAATGTTGTCTCAGTTATGGTCGATTTGGGAGGGTTAAGGATGTTTGTAGATATTAAGTTGATGAAGTAATGCAATGCAATGTATGTGAGCTGATTGTCTCGCCTAGACCTACCACACGATCGACTGAGAAACATAAATGTGTCGAGCATTTTAACGAGAACTTTACAACTGATGTGGAAGGACTACAAGAAATTTCATCACCAATGCATTTAAATAGCAAAGTGCGGCAGCGAGCACACGAGCTTCTTTGTGCTGTAACCCTTCTGACATCAATAGTCATTACAAAAATAATGGGAAAATATCCAGCAAAATTTGAACCAAACACTGTCATATTACAGGGCGTTTCCATTGAATTAATGCAGGATTTAACACGCATGCAGGAACTTTTATTTATGTTGCAGCAAGACAGGAAAATGCAGATGATGTATTCAAACAAATATTCAAAACTAGTAAAATAGCAGCAAACGTGATAAATGTGGACTTAAAACCTCCAAGAAGAACTGTACTCCAAACTAATCATGATAACTACCCCACAGACAATGAAATATATTATTTCAGACAGGCATTTTTCATTTAATATACTATGTGTTCAATAATTACATGTATACAAGAAAGATGTTCAGAAGAGAAAAGAAAATGCTTCTCATTATTTTACTTGGACACAAATAAAATGAAAAACCTAAGCTGTGAAGATTTTGGAAAGGCTGTTGAAGATGATTATTTAAGGAAGTGAATATGACAACTTCAAAGAAGAAAGTATCAGTTTTGGTAAGTGAAATCAAACATATAAACAGTCAATTTGTTGGACCCTCTAGGAAGCAGTGACTGTAAGGACTAAGGAATATATTCCACCTGTAGCAACAGAAATAAAAATCGCGTTGACGCTTCCAGCAACTTCTTGTTCTGTGGAACGATCGTTTAATACTCTTCGAAGATTAAAAACCTGGCTGATCAGTTCGATGAGTCACAGCAGGCTCAGCAGTATAGCACCATTAAGTGTAAACTAAGGTTTAAACACCACAAAGTCGATAAAAATGACAAAATCAAGTTTATAGAAATGATAATAAATCGCTTGGCATTGTAACCTTGAGGACTGGCATTTTTATTTTTAAAAAACGACATTTCAGAGAATGATTAACTTGACAGATACTGACAGAATATACATCTAATTTGGCACTGAATATATCTTATAAGGGGCATCAGCCATTCACTATTGCCAATTTGGTATCTGCAGTCACTTACAACTTTTTCTGTGGGTGACCCTGGCTACTCTCACAGTAGATTAAACTGTCGGTGACGGATAGATCGAGGTTCGAATCTTGGTCATGTGTACTGAGGGTGTTTTTCCCCAAGTGGTTTTCAACCATCCTTTCACACGAATGTGAGTACACTTCCTGTAAATTAGCCTTCCTCGTCCCTAAAACTATTAGCTTATTATTAGTACATAAGCCTATAACCCGAACGGGTAGTAAGACACGGTGCTGAAAAAAAAGTAAATTATGTAAAATAACATGTAGCTAATACCTGTTAGATAACATGTTCCGACAACATTGAAGGGCATCTTTTATAAATTCGAAACCTTCGAACCAGTATACCAAATGCGTTTGCACTCACTCTAGATTTACTGAGTCCGTAATTAAAAACATATTACTCTTCGTCATCTGCTAATTGATTCCCAGGAAAAGGCCTAATCAAATGTTCACTTAATGGAAAAAATTAGTTCCCAGCTATCACATCCTTAAGATGGTGTACGGAATACATTTATTGGGAGGGGGGGGATTTTAACTGATTATCGTTTAAGGTTTAATGCTTTGCCAAAATTAGAATTATTCAATATTCTACTGTTTTAATTTTTTCCCAGAACACCAACATCGATAATCACCGTCCACTAATGCCAATAAAACTATTGAGAAAGTTTTCTTATAAAATAAAAGTAAAATGAACCACTTTTGGGGGGAACTTCAATTACGGCATGTGTTCCAACTATCGCTCCACCGCAGTTTGGAAAGTGCCATTTATTTCTAAACACTTATTTTATTTTCCAATCTACCTCGACATAACTATAAGTGATTTTAAAAAAATATAGCAGTACACGTCTCATAAACAATATTTTTGACAGTCATTGCACCTAGGTAATAGCTGAAAAGTCATCTATTTGAAGGAAATTCTCCAGTGGCTAAAAATCTGAAAAAATTAAAATAAAAAATAAATACCCTAGGTACATATAAAACCTTTGTTATTTTTATAGTTAGTAAATTAAACAAAAATATTTTAATTTCAGCTCAATAATGCAGCGAAAGCTGGATACATGTACGAAATAATTACAGGCGTGCAAAGAAGCTTAGACAAACAAAAAGTAGCAAAGCGGCTAACATTATCAAAAGTTCAAGAATTGAAAAACTATTGTAATTTCTTAAGTCCCAGGTGTTGAAGGTGAAACTTTTTCAAATATGCTAGCTTTATATTGGATTGATGCAAATAATTAGTATGACAATATGTCAAACATTACATAATACTCTAGCTCAGCCTTTACTCCTACAAGTGAAATTTCTTCTCAATAAAGGACATCGACCTTTCAAAGGAAAATCTACTGAAACTACTTTATCTACACATTTCTTATTTCAGGGATATAGAAACCACAACAACAACAACAACAACAACAACAACAACAACAACAACAACAACAACAATAACAACAGGGTTTTGATTTTTTTTTATATAAACTTAGGAGAAACACTCAATATTTTACAGAAAGAAGTACAAATTCGAGTTAAAAGAGAAGTATTCAATCAGTAAGTGTTGCCAAAGAAGAAGTCTTTCTGGCGAAGAGTAAGTCTAAGGAACAAAATATACAGCCAGAAGAGAGCCAACAGAGTATCCAAATTTTAAGTTCAAATCACAATAACAAAATATACAAGCCGCTCAAGAGCGACCGTTTATTCCTTTAAACCCTACTATAGAAGGAACAAATTCAATTTAAGGTGTCAACATTGAGAAAAAGAATGGGAGTAGTAGTAATCCATTGAGTGATTTCTACTTAGTTGCCTCCGAATGACATCCTTTAACTTTAATTAAAACGATAGAAGAGTTTACAGAAAGATTTTAATGTTTATTCAATATCACAATAAATAATGAACATAATATTTGTACATGTAAGTATTCTATTTATTTTACCCCAAATTAATATTCAAGATGCAAGAAAAAATTAACCACAGAATCGTTTTAACTTTAAATATATTTCAAAACTATAATTTTAATACTATCTTACTAACCTTATATAAACAGCAAGTTGTTATTCTGGTCTAAGCCATTCTCGTAGATTGGTATTTTGCTTTTGTAATTCTTCACGCAAAATTTCAAGTAATTCAGAACATTAATTGTAATTTACATCACTATAAAATAGTGGAAAAACTTTTTGTCGTTGAGTAAATGATCTTGAAAAAGTATATGAAGATCTCCAAATGTCTTTCTCTTAATTCATATAATTATTATGTATCCATATCATACGCTTCCTTTTATTTGTGTTTTCTTTAGTTTTCAAAAAATATAGTTAAAATAGAACAAGGACCTAATCATACCTACTCATTTTAGATGCAGTCATAACCAGCTCGGTTTGTAACTGTTGTAGCTGATGAACTAAATTCCGCCGATGCGATTCCCCCTACTTGGAGTAGTGAACGAAATAGCGCTCGCATCGCATTTTTGCTTCGCGGTGATATTCGGCATAGTCTATGCTTACTTTTAAAGTGATCTGTGTTTACGATAATCAACCAAAAAGTCATTTTCGTTTTTCTAGAAAGTTAATCATATAAAACTGTGTGAATTAAAAAACTCTTTGACATTTTACTGTGCAATAACATATTTGGGTTTGTTTTGGAAAGTTAAAAGACTGTACAGATCTGTGTTAAAATGTTGTTGAAGCAGAATGTAGCAGAAAAGAAAGGCAAACTCGCAAGTAAACAGAGAACAGCCGGTGAGTATACAAACAATATAAAATGGCGATTTCAAAACAAAGTAGAATATTTTGTAGATTTATCAATTTTCTAACAAACCACTTGATAAACTTTCTCTTGGTTTAAAACGACGTTATTTACTAATTTTGAGATAAGAATAGCAAGTAAAGGCGGGATTCTTTAATTTCTTTCTGCAGTACCTATGTCATGGAAAATTAAATATCTTACCAATATAGGCCCACACATTAAAACAAAAGTAAATTTGAGAATAGTAGTACACAAAGAGGGCGATTTTTTTAAACTCATGATAAATTAAACACAGTATGTTTTATCATCTATACTGGTAGCTACACTAAAGGCCCAACCACAGACTCCATATCTATTGAATACTTATTGGTTCGCAAGAGATTAATACCTTAGTAGCCAAATATTCTTTATCTGTAAGTCCACATCGAAGTGGTTGGATCAACTTTAACGTTCTATGACTATGACTTTACAGAGTACCAAATCACAGTTAAGTGATGCCGTGATCACAATCAACTTAACGCAACGTTCACTTGAAGTTGACTTAAAGTTAACTTAACGTATGTGTGATCACGATTCACGTAACGCAATGCAACAACTCAAGCCAAACATCTTCATTCTCGAGTATGATCTGTGATTTGTACTAGTTTTACAATGATGATCTGTGAATGTTTACAGTTTTCAATCGATATAATAAATATCTATAACAAAACTTTTTTGATAAATTTAGCTTTTCTATTTTAGTTTAATTATTTAATTTAAATGTCTGATCACTAGAACTTACGCTAAAGAGTAAACATTGGTCATAATACCAACAAATGAGTTACTAAATAGCCCTTTTGACGTCACTCGCATAATGATTGGCTGGCTAGATCACGTGATACCCTTCAAGTAACGTTCACTTAAAGTAAAAGACCTCTCAGGACATCTCTTACGAAGTTAACTGCAAGTCAACTTTAAGTTCTGCATCGTGATCGCCTCCATTTAAACACGCGAGGAGGTCCTTTACTTTAAGTTATGTTAAGTTAACTTTAAGTTAGCGTTAAGTTAACTTTAAGTTAGCGTTAAGTTGATGGTGATCCCGGCATGAGCACTTAATGAAATTAAAACACCAATGGGAGTGAAATAATCCACTGGTAGGGAAACATAAATAATGAAAAGATATTTTTACTACATTACTCTAGGCCTAGTCAGTAATATATTTCTGAAAATCTATAGCCTGAACTGCATGAATCCAGATAGATAACTATGAATAAATTTTCTGGGAAATACCAAGCTCTCACAAAGTGTGGCATTGATTGTGTATGTCCAACTTCTCTCATTAGTACGCTTTGTACCCTCCGTACAACCAGTTTGATGCGATTATAGAGTAGGCCTACCTACCAGTAAATTTACATAATGGGCACAATTGAGTATGAAGTAGATTCACTTTTAATAGATTGTGTTCAGCAACGACCTATTTTATTTAAAAAGAAGTTAAAGGATGTAACATTAAAAGTAAGATTAAAATTATTTGCTTTCTTTACTTCCAGAATATACTGGTAAGTCTACATATTGTGTTTTATTCATTTTAAAGTTGAGTACCGGTTCCTAATATAACTTACTAAATGATTGTAAAAAATATTTAAAATTAAACATATTTATAGTAATTCCAACAGTCTGACACCATAGCTCAGTTGATAGAGAATCTGCCTACTTAGCTAAGGGTCCAGGGTTTGATTCCCAGTTCCCATAATGGCCTAAAATGGATCAATGATGAACATATGGGTTCACCTCTTCATAGTGATGAATTAATGGCAGGGGACTGGATGTTGTGCCTGTCCTAGTCTTAAGTTATATTATATGGCAGATAAAGCTACGACAGGCCTAGCAGGCCGGTAGTGGAGTATATATGGCTTGAATAGAAACTGACCCATAGTCTGGAAACAGTAATGGTGTAAAAAATTGTATTAATTCCAATTAGCCTATATTTATGCCTATCCAAAATATCTTGTTGTCTATTTTACGTTTTTCTTTCTGAATATTGATTCACTGAAATATTGCCTGCTTAATCCTTGCTACCACAGATGACAGAGCACACAATTTTCTTTTGTAAATGTTGTTTTGGACGATGTCATTGACTTTTTCATTGGCTGGCATGGTCATGTGATAAAGGATACGGACTGTGTAGCCACGATTGAAAATGTTAAGGGCTGCTAAGTCGTACAGACCGCTAAGTATCTTATGGATACAAAGTTTTTGTTAGGGATTCGAGGCCTACTTACTCTATGCCATTTGGGAACTTGAAAGTTCATTCCTTATTTACAAAAGTACACCACCTATCCCTATCTTGAGCTAGTTCTTTCCATTCCACCTCATTACAACTTTTCTTTTTCAGGTCCATTCTAATTTTATCCTTCCATCTGCATCCAAGTCTTACCAATAGTCTATTCCCATTCACCACTCATCCTGAAAACAGTTTTAGATTCTTCCATTTGCGCTGCATATCCTGCCCACTGTAGACCTTATAATCGATATTTGATTATGCTATCCTAACAATGTATTGTGATGAGTACAGGGCATGTAATTCTCATCATTATGTTACCTCCTCCGCTCCCCAGTATTTTCATCCCTTTTTGGCCAAATATCTTCCTAAGCACCTTGTTTACAAACACTATAAATAATTTATCGGCTTCACAAAATCGCCTAACCCATCAGTAATGGCCACACATTCTAACAAAATTAAACAAAAAAAAACAGTCAAAAGAGGCAGCGTGATACATATATTGATGACGTCATTATTAAGCTATACTTTCCCAGCCTAGCTTAACTTATTCTTTCATATATTAATAAATCTAATTTTTAAATATTAGAGATAAAATAAACAACCATTAGCCTACTAAATATAAATTTTAAATAATTAATCATGAATGATACTGTACACATTGTCCAATGATGTCATAGCCATTTTAGCACACAGGTTTACAAGGATTGCACACACGGTCACCAGGAAGTTACATTTAATTGTCAATATTTACATCTTAAAAGTGATTTGGGTGATTTGTTGTCAAGTTTTGATTAGATTTATTATTTATTAAAAATTCAATATGTATAAATCTTGATATCATTCGATTCTCTGTAGGCCTACTCTTGTGTGTGTAATAAAGTGAATAAAATATCGTCCAATACTTTAGCTCAGTCAGTAGCGTGATTATCTACAGAGCTAACATTTCAGAGTTTTGATTCTCAGCATGGCCGAAAAATGTATCGTTGGTGAAATTTTGGTTTCCCTTGTCACGGTCGGGGGCTGGGTGTTGTGACTGTTATAGATTTCAGTTTTAGTTAATAAGTCGTGTGATGATATAATCAATCAGTCAGTTCAGAAAGTTCATGTTAATTACCTAAAATAAATGGGGGGAAAAAATGAATAAAATATTGAAACATTGTACCATGACAAAGAAAAGGAGCCTAAAATGGGATGAATAAAGATATCTATCAACCACTAAGTGGTATATTTAGAACATAATTATTTATTAGAATTTTACAACATGGCACCAAAAATAATTTGATACTCAATAGTTAACATTTTTTTGGAGAAAGAATAAAATAACATTTTATATATAAAATATATATATATATATATATATATATATATAATATATATATATATATATATATATATATAGAGAGAGAGAGAGAGAGAGGGAGAGCTAGTCTTTTAAGCATTCACTTCCCAACCTATTTCTTTACTTGCCTATGGTAAAATTTCTCCATTTATGGCAACAGTTGTTCACAGTCCTGATAAATGAGATACAACTGAATTTTTTGATCCACTCTAATACATACGTCAATTGTGCCAAGCAGTTTAAAAATAAAATTTGGCTTTGAAAACCTTCTAAATTCCAATGAAAAGTCTTTAGCATCAATATTCTTGCCTTGTCGGATACTCTTAGTGCACTTTGTTTGTAGATCAATAAAAAAAAACTTACAATCTCTCTGAAATGTTTTGTAAACTCTTGAGTTACTTTGAACAAATTGAGTGTCCTGTAATAATTTCGGAGTTAATAAGTCCACTTCTACTTCGTAAGCTATTGTAAGCAGTTTTATACATATATATATATATACACATACATACATACATACATACATACACACACACTAAATTGTAGTTAACCCTTGGTTACAACATTGTTGTACACAAACAACTTAAATACTATAAACCTGAAAAGAAATAAAGAATTGTAATTTTTTCTAGCATTGCATCTTACCACCTGTTTGAGTTATACACTTATGCACTAATAACACAAATGGTTCTAGGGATTAGGAAGGATATATTCAGAGGAAGTGTGGCCCCATTTGTATAGAGGGAGAGGGGAAATACATTTAGGAAAACCCACCCTCAGTACACCCGACCGAGATTCGAACCTTGATTTCCCTGTCATCGGCAGTCTAGTCTACTGCAAGAGTAGCGCGTTGAACCACGTAGCCACCAAAGTGGGTAATTGTAATGTTGCTATTATTTATGATCATAACAAGCATCGGATTCTGGTGAAAGTCTAGGCAGCTGCCATCTCCTTGGAGGTAAAAATGGATGAGTGGAATTTCCAGATGATGTGAAACATCTAGCCGGAGGGAGACAATTCAGCAGGCGTGTGGCAATCACTGTGTAGTTTTGTAAGGAATGCTTATGCTTTAATAGAAGGTTTATTTGTCATCTTTAATTTTTGATTGTAAAGATCTTTGTATTATTATTATTATTATTATTATTATATTAGCACCGCGTCTTACTACCCGTTCGGGTTATACACACTTACGCTAATGTGTAATGGTAGGGTGAATGCGAGATGAAATGGAGGACCTACAATTTAATGTGGAATCCGAACCACGGTGGAGGCCTGGCATTCCTCAAAGATCTTTGTAACATCTCAGCAAATGCACTTCTTCCATCCTCACTTTAGAATTTCTCAGCAAGTCAGGGTTGTTTTCATCAATGATATTAATTGCTCAGTTGATCATTTAGAGAGTGAGAGATTTCATTCCAGGTCTTATGAATGATATTTATCACAATCCTAATGTTAAACTGATGCCAAAAGGTGTCAATGGTAAATTTTTCATCATTGTTACACTGTTTGATAAACATTGAGAAGGTTCAATGTAGATAATAGGTCTTAAAAGCAGTGATCGCATCTTAGTCCATGGGCTGAATGATACATGTGGTGTTGGGAGGAAGAAATAAAGATGTTATATTTTCATTTAATGGCGCAACAGCAGGAGGATGACTAGCAAAGTTGTCAAGCAAGATAAGAATTTTAAGAGGAATTGTTTTTATGTGGTCAGTCTCCCCTAAAATGTAAGACATGTTTTGCAACACTGGTTAGTCGAGGTTGCTAATTGCTCCTTCTTAACCCAACATACCACCTTCAGACATAACTGAAAGCAAGGAGATTTGGCAACAGTTAACTTAGAGAGAGCATAGATACAGCTTTACTCCATAAGACCTGCAGTTCCCTCAGCAATAATATTGGATGTACTAGACCTTCAACTCCCCTTGAAGTTCTCTAGAAAAATACAGAAAATGGTAGATCTCATCCATACTTTATTATTGAATCTCTCAATAACAGGCAATCTGGTTTTAACATAACCTTTTAATGAGTGAGAATCTTGTTAATGGTAGATCATGAGAAGCTGTAACTTGTAATTCCCGGAGGATTTCCCTCAAAAAAGGTGTGTGGCGGTCCTTGGCCGCCTTGAAATCAGGTTATATTTATTCTTCAAAAGAAATAAATGTGCGATTTGTCATTCATTTCCACAACAAGCTAGTTTCATCAAGATTAAACACACCTCTTTTAGTGTGTTTCTCCCTCTGCCATTATTTGTTCAAAAGTGACAGCATGATCTGCAGTGGCTGTCTCCAGTCAATTTTAAATGGTAGAGTTTGTGTTGATTTTTAAACGATCAAACCAACCTGAACTTGCTGAAAAAGTTGCTGGTTCTTCAACGTCTTTTGTGAGATATGCAGACATAGTATTTGTTTTCTCTTGAATAATAGCTCTGGAGAGTGGCATGTTCTGTTGGTTGTCATGTTCTATCCAGTTGGTTAATATTTTCTCCATTTTGTCCATTGCACACGACCATAATTTAGTCAGGCTAGTTACTCTAAGATTCATAGAAGATTGTGCACTTTTACTAATTGATTCAGCATTAGCACTGATAGTTCTTACTGTCAAATTACTCAGTCCCATGGCGCATTAAATCATGAATGTTAATGCTACATTCACCTTTATAAAAACTATTCAGAAATTATAATTTTACTTCTAACAAATGTACCATTTTCGACATTCTTTAGACCACATTCTATGTGTTTTCTCGACCTTTTGTGTCTTAGCAAACAACAAAGGCACAAGAATAATATGCCACATGAAGCTTTGTTACTACACTGATCTGTTGAAAGAGCTCGTGTTCAGCACTCGGCACTGAGCAGCAAGGAGTGGAAGTGTTGCGTATGAAGAGCTGCTCACAGAACATTTTGACATATGAAGGAGTTTTCACGTATTTCCGTCTATCAACCACCAAGTCACCAGCGCAGTTTCCTTGCACCATTGCACCATTTCTCCTCACAAGTCAAAATCCCCATGTATGTGAATATGCGAATAACGAACATACATAGAGTAGACCTCACTCCCCTCATGTTTTATCATTACTACAGTCTTACTAGTAGTTCATTGAGCAGTAGACCCCACTCCCTCCATGTTATTATCGTTACTACAGTCTTACTAGTAGCTCTGTGTACAATAGATCTCGTTCCCTCCATGTTATTATCTACAATCTTAAAATTTCTCTTTGGGTTTCAAGTTGAAATATCTCCCATAATTTTCCTTGAATTTGAAATTGATATTTTCCCTTGGTGATCAAACTAGACAGAAAATGAATTAATACTAAATTCATTAGTACATTATATTCATAGAGAATAACCATTGTTCACATGGTTTTATAAGCCAGTCTCACAATATATAACAAAATTTAAAAAAAGTAAAGTACTAGAATTTTAACTTCAAATCACTTGAGATGAGCTATTAAATGAAAAAGCTTTTGAGCGGCCACCATATTGAAACAGATAACCAGATAAAAAAATACTACTTTGTTCGTCATAGGCTCAAAGAATATCCCTGCTGAATCTAGTTAAAATTGGTCCATTGATAGTTATCACTAGATCTGTGGGGTGAGTCAGAGCTGTAAGCAATTTTGGGTAGAGTTGGAGTCCGTAAAAATATACCAATTTCGACTTCAAATTAAAACTTAAATCTACCATATAGGCCCTATTGTTATAATTTTATATCATTTAAATTTTATCCCTTTTTATTCTTTATAACCAATATTTTTAATTCAAATTGACAAATTTATTTAAATATGCATTCACAATGCCAAAGAAGCCATGAAGTAATCTGTATTGGAACATTTTACTGCGGTAAATTTGTTATTACTAATTAATATATATTAACCATTTATGAAGGAGTCTGAATCAAAAAGGAGTCGAAGGCTTGGCATACCGACTCCACAGCTCTGGTTATCACAGAAGAATTATCTGGACTAACAGGCGAAATGCCAAATGTCCACGTTAAAACAGAACCTCGCTATGAACGATCACCTAATATTTACAAATCTCATATTTATCACTCAAAACAAAGTTGGAATAAATCTACAAGTCATTATTTTAAGTGGTTTGGCTTGTAAACATGAACTTTATCATATATAATATCCACACATAGATATTCAAATAATAGGTATTTTATTAGCTTAATCATTTATTTGCATAAGGAATTGGTCATTGATGGGCAATAACGGTCTTAGGGTTATTTCTTATTATTGTTATAGATGTACTGTTGCCACAACAAAACCCAAACACTGCATTTTACATCACTAAATAACTATCATTCTTGCAATAAAATAGCTTTTTGAATGTGTCTTTTTTTCTTATTATTTAAAAAAAAAGATAAGCCTAACTGATCAAATTACTCATATAACCTAAATCAGGAAAATAGAAACAAATCGGTGCAAATATATTTAATGGAAAATTTTGGTTTTGGCACATTAATTGATAAAATATAGATCTGTTTTTATCTAAATTAGTCCTGTTTAGTTGGTTGAGTCTGTCATAGTATTTATTAAATTTCTAGTTCTTGTAACATAGGTAAATTTTCCTTTGTGACACACAATTAAAATCATTTCCACTACCACAGAGTAGTTATAGTTGTTATTAGTGATTTTTTGTCACACATTTTAATTATAAATTGATATTCATTAATAGATACAAGCAATTTGTCAATTAATGATATTAAGTATTTTTACTTCTTTCGTAAATATGTCACGCAAATATGCTATAAGCTATGTTCTATAACTGGCAAACATTTTACATGATATGTTAATTACTTGGGGGTTCATTTTGTAATTTTCAAACTTAATAATATTCTCGAGCTTTATAGTTGATTATAACATTATTTTGGTGTGATTTAAATTTTAATGTATTCAAACATCTTTTCTTGGTTTGCAGTTTGGGCTCGTACTTTCTTCTACAGCAGTGGGTAGCCTTGAGAAAATACTTTCTTATTGATTGGCAGCTGTTTGGATCTTCATACTCGTTGGTAGTTATCAATCATTCACAAGTTTGGAATGACATTTGACTTCTAAGAAAACTGTAATTCATCTATTTAAATAATGATTCTGTCAAACTCAATTCGCTATGCAAGTAACATGCTAAAGGATGGTATCATTCTACCATCAGAGCTTTGTGGATTGTGCTTTTCCCGGGTGGAACTTATTCAGCCCCTGAACCCATTTGTTTGCGTGTTAAAAGAGAGTGCAACAGCTAAATCATTTGCATCCAATGATAGGTACAGTAAGGGCAAGCTTAAAGGGCCATTAGATGGCATTCCGGTGGCAGTGAAAGATAACTTTTGTATGCACAGTATTCCAACTACTTGTTGCTCTAGAATGTTGAAATCTTTCAAACCAGGATACAATGCAACAGTGGTTGAAAGGTTAAATGCAGCCGGTGCCATCATAATAGGCAAATGTAATATGGATGAATTTGGAATGGGGTCTGGCACTATTGACTCTATTTATGGTCCAACAAAAAATGTTTGGCTGTCTAAACAGAAGTATACATTAGGAAGATGTGATTCCAATCATGGTAAAGAGTCTGAATTAAATCAAGAAATATCTAGTGATTGTGAACCAAAAGACTGGTACATATCTGGGGGGAGTTCTGGCGGCAGTGCAGTGGCAGTAGCAAGTGGTGCAGTATTTGCTGCTCTCGGTTCTGATACAGGTGGTTCTACCAGGAACCCTGCGGCATACTGTGGGATTGTGGGTTTCAAACCAAGCTATGGCCTTGTTTCTCGTCATGGTCTTGTTCCGCTGGTCAACTCAATGGATGTTCCTGGCATTCTGACCAGGACAGTAGATGATGCTGCAACTATGCTTAATGTCTTAGCTGGTCATGACCCCTTAGACTCGACAACTGTCAGAACATTGTCCGTCCCATTGGACTTGAAGGAAGATATAAACATTAAACAAGTAACAGTAGGCATTGCGCAGGAATATCATTGTCATGGATTGTCAAATGAAATCTTAAATGTATGGAGCTTTGTGGCAGACTTGTTAGAAAGTTCAGGTGCTAAAGTTGTCCCAGTATCCATGCCTCACACACAAACGTCAATAGCTTGTTATACTGTATTGAATCATTGTGAGGTAGCGAGCAACATGGCTCGGTATGATGGCATTGAGTTTGGTTTGCGTGCAGAAGAGAATATATCCACAGAAGAGTTGTATGCTTCGTCTCGCAGTAAAGGGTTCAATGATGTTGTCAGAGGTCGAATTCTTGTGGGTAATTATTTTCTTTTACGCAAAAACTATGAAAAGTATTTTGTAAAAGCTATGAAGATTCGTAGTTTAATTTCCAGAGATTTCTCCCAAGTGTGGAACTCTGGTGTTGATGTTTTGTTGACGCCCACGACATTGACGACTGCACCTCTGAATAGTGAGTTTATAGCATCTAGTAACAGAGAACAATGTGCTATTCAAGACTACTGCACTCAGCCAGCCAATATGGCGGGTTGTCCTGCAGTCACTATTCCCATTAAACTGTCAGAGCAAGGTTTGCCTATTAGCTTGCAGCTAATGGCTCCATATCTAAGGGAAGACATACTTCTTTCTGTAGCCAAGTGGATAGAGACTAGAGTGCACTTTCCTGTGTTACATCTGCAACCAAATAGTATTTAGTATTTATGGTGCCATTTACTTAAAGTGATTCAAATATCACTCAACAAATTTTATTTTTAATTTAACAACCTATTAACCTTTTCTCTATCTTCCCTATTTTTTAATTATTTATTTACAACTTTTTTTTTACTAATTTAGCACACAACTGCTATGTTGTGTGCATACAGAGTGTGCAAGCTTCAGGCAACTTGTGTAGCATTTGACAAATTACAAAATAAAGCTAAAATAAATCAAAGACCTTGGCACTACACCTTTTGTTGACTTTATTTTATTAGTAATAGTGAAGAAAGTAAACCTAGACTGTTTTATGAAATAATTTTCCACAAGCCAAAAAAACTTATGCAAATAAATTAATACATGTGTGTTGACAAGAAATATAACATTGACATTTTTTAAAACAATCTAACAATTATGTACATTATTACAAGGCCAGTTTCCCAATCAATTAAACATAAACATTATATAATGTTCATGTAACACAAATGTTATGCACAGTAATAAAAACACAAGCAAAATACAGCCAAGGAGTTTTAGGGGTTTGTAAACAAATTGTTCACAAAATGGAATCTGAGTATTTAAGTCTAATCAGGTTTGAAGTACTTTTGATTTAATATTATTGAAGCTACAAAATAACTTGTAAGAAGGGGATAAAGTTTTAAGGGCATGAGGTATTTGCTGACAAATTGATTGGCTCGCAGAAACATCTGGCAGGCCTATATAACACAATGGGAACCACTCTCCTCATCAATGACCGGGCCAATGTCCATTGCAATAGCTTCCATTTACTATCATCCTTTGATTAATGTAGCTAGGACTTAGATAAGAACCCAAGATTAGCACCAAGTAATATTATAAATAAGTTAAAAAGATAAAATTAAAGAAATATTAACAAAGAAATTAAATGACTTTAGATTCAAATATCTGGTTAGATTGTGCTTATAATTCATAACAAAGTGTAATATAATAGCATACATTAAAATAATATCGGCAAAACAGTTAGTGAATAAAATATCATTTGACAAGTCTAAAAGGTCCATAAACAAACAATTTAAGAAATACACTATTAACAACGAAAAATTAAAAATACTGCCCAAGTTTACAATACAACCCTGTGAATAAATATTTAAAATAATTTAAAAACACAAGTTAACCTAATTTAAGAAATACACTATTAACAACGAAAAATTAAAAATACTGCCCAAGTTTACAATACAGCCCTGTGAATAAATAATTTAAATATTTATGTTAAATAATATAAAATAATATATAGTATAAATATAAATAAATATAATATAAATAATTATATAATATAAAATAATTTAAATATTTATATTTAAAAACACAAGTAACTTGTGTTTTAAAATTATTTTAAATATTTATTCACAGGGCTGTATTGTAAACTTGGGCAGTATTTTTAATCTTTCGGTGTTAATAGTGTATTTCTAAAATTGTTTGTTTATGGACCTTTTATACTTGTTGTCAAATTATATTTTTATTCATTAACTGTTTTGCCGATATTATTTTAATGTATGCTATTATATGACACTTTGTTATGAATTATAAGCACAATCTAACCAGATATTTGAATCTAAAGTCATTTAATTTCTTTGTTAATATTTCTTTAATTTTATCTTTTTAACTTATTTATAATATTACTTGGTGATTATCTTGGGTTCTTATCTAAGTCCTAGCTACATTCATTATCACTCCTTATTGTTTTCTATTTAGAATGTTTTCTAAAATGATATTCTTTGATTAAGTTAAGTTAATCGTGGTTCTGGCAAATTCTATAGAGTTAATTACAAAGTTATTTTACTAAATTATTTGTAGCCTACCACTTTGTGATTCTAAAATATTGAAACTTTTTTTTATTCCAATACCTGTTATTTAAATAAATATCTTTGACCAGTGACCATGCCTTTTTATATTATTATTTTGTGTATTGGAAGTAGGAATTACCATCAAATTGTGTCCGCATTACTGTATTTGATTTCCCTTTATGTAGCCTTACAATTGTAATAATTTTGAAGAGGGCTTTCAATACATTGTTTTTTGTTTTTAGTCGTGAGTGTTTTTATTACAACACAAATAATTCTCACACATTCTCAAGATAACTCTAATCACAATAATTAGGATGCAATGCCTTTATTTATGTTTATCAAACTTATGTAACCCTTCCTTATAATTTATGAATATCAAACTATCTAAGTTTGCAGACATTCTTAAACATTCAATGATACAGTAGATCAATTGTTGGTTAACTTTCATATCAACAATGTAAAGTAGGCCTACTTTATCTCAACTTTTCACACTGACCCTTCGGGGACCACCAACCCTGGGTGTCTACCATCCGGGAAAAACAGGGAAAACGGGAATTAGCCGGAAATTTGAAGTGATCAGGAAAAAACAAGAATAAGTCGGAAATTTGGTAAATTACAATAAAAATCTGAGTAAAAGTTGTTTTACTCAAAATATGAAATGTAATAATTATTAAATCAGTAAATAATAATGTTATTCAAACTGTAGATTTTTTATTTGTAGCTGTGTAATATATTTTAGAATTCCTAGTAAACACTGTTAACACAAATTTAAAAATAATGTTTATTTAAATTTTAAAACTTATTATTATTCATAAAAAATGATTAATAGAAAAATGAGGAGGGGCTGGAGGAGGTAGTTAGACGTCTGTGATATTCCTTTTAGTCAGGAATTTTAGGAAATGTTTAGGTGAAATCAGGGAAAAAGTTGGGAATTTCGTTGGTCAAGTTGAGTAGACACCATGCCAATCTTAATTGTGTGTCTACATAACCTGCCCCTCATAGCAATTGATATACAATAAATGCCAATTAAGATATTGGCGACTATGTTCTTCTAAAGTTTGTGTTGATAATATAAAAACAAACCATATACAAAGGGAATGTCTTCATACCCAGCAGCAATAAGTGCTCATATCAGTTTTGATAAAAACGTAAAACACAAATTAATACAACCTTACATATTTGTCTACTCTAACATAGTTGTATTAGGTTTTTTCCCAAACGGGCTTTGCTGTTTATTCTACTACCAAACACAACCTTTGTGCACTGATATTTCTATAGTAATATTTAGCCAATCAGGCATTGGTCTGCAAACAATCTCCCTTAGTATTAACTTAATGTCATAGTTCATTCCACTTAAATTAGTTTCAAGGCAAAGCATTTTTTGAAATCCCAAAGAATAAGTCAATAGGCTCTTCACCTTGTTAAAATCATATACATTTGGTTGATGGCAGGGTTCGCTGAAGTAGGCCCAACCCGAAAAAAACCAGGTTTGTTTTTCATCTCCAGGGAAGTGGGGTGAAGCCTCTGAGATTCTAACAAGCCTGCAAGTTGATGACATCACACAGAATCTCAGGAATGCTGGGTCAAAACTATCTGGGAGGGAAGTGTTGCCAGGGCAAAAAAACAAACAAAAAACAAACCGATCTACCAGAGAAATTTGTTACAGTTCGCACTTGCTGACCGTTCATTCATTACATTGGTGTTAGTAGTTTTAGTATAGAACATGCTATTGTGATCCAAAATATATACTATGCAAGTTAAAAATCGATCAAGTAGTTTTATTATAAATAGTCATTTTTGACATATGATATTATCTTCAATGTTTCTAACATTCTTTGAGTAAATTTCTCTTCTAACATTTTTCTTGTTTAATCTTCTACATTATTAATATCTTAACTCAATTAGGTTTTATTAACTTAATATCAACCTATGATATAAATCTTAAAAAGCACGTTCCTTACATAAATACTCTATTACTTATTACTTGACAAAATTTATATAAAACCATCAATTTATTATAAAGATGAGTCTGGTTCCCTGGGTTTGAGCGGCAGCCCCCACAGGTACTTGATGAACCCGACCCTCATACATTACGATCTTCTATAGTCAACCCCGAGGAGCTCAAGACCCCCAAACCCCCTTTAACCGGGCCGCTAGCCTGGTTCCTGCCTCAGGACTGCTGACACCTCCTTTTGCATCAGTTCCTCTAGTTTGTTTGTTTATTGAATCATCAGAACAACCTCGCAACAGCAATATTCGATATGTCACTCGCCACTACCAACATAAAATATTGGCACAAACATACCTTCCAATTGAGGCAGTTCGATGACACATAGTTGGTCTTAAAGTATTAAAGAATATACAAAAAACTACTAAATTTATAGAGTTGATTTCATCTTGGTGGAAAATGGAAATGCATGAATGTAAATCATCCAATGAAAGGGAAACATCTTTTTAGGGACCCTATGTTGACTTATTAAGAGATACAAACTCAACAAATATGGAATTCCTGTACAATTTCTCCACATGGTTTGATAATTGGGAGAATGTGATGATTCCAAACTCATCCATTTCATCAAACAAATGTACAGGTAACGTGACACTATGTAGCACTTGTACACAACAAAAACCATGATTATTACTGTGAAGTACTTGTTAAATAGTATTTTGTTTTCGTATGTATTACTAGGACAATTTCAAATTAAAGCAAGGTTTGAACAGTTTCAACAAATGAGTGGTGGCAATCATCATATAGCTGTTAGACAAATTTTAGAATCTGAAAGAAAATTGAAACTAATAAGTTTAGTCAAATTAAAATCATCAACATCTAGGGTAGGGGTCAGGATAGGTTTGATTGTTATTGATCTTAGAGCTATTTTCAGTCAATCACGTAAGATAACTATATTGTCACGAAAAGGCAAGCTCACCTTGCTTTATCCCAATTTGGTACAGCTTATAAAGTATAGGGTCATAGTGTAATCAGTCAAGGCAAGACTGCTACTTTTCGCAATAAACAGAGCATTTATTATATATATGTTTTATAAAGGTAAGAGAAGAAATATTGAATTTAAGGAATAAATACAAGATGTATAGAAAAAAGATAATTAAAAGTAGAGTGGAAAAACTATGAGTGATAAACGTATAAGTCGATCGAGGCTCCAAAAAGGTTGCCAACCTCTGATCTAGGAAATTTGAAATAGCCATTTCTTTCACATTTGATCAACTATGAAGAGGAAGATATTGACAGTGTATTTAGTATGTGAGTTTAACTTTGAAGGGGCTATTTTTGACTGTGGCAGTGTAAAAGTAAATGAAAACAGCTTAATTGCATTGATTCATATTGCAAATAGGGAAGGTCATCAACTGAAAAACGAAACATGTAAATATCTTTTATTTTGTGACAAGTCTTTGTAAATAAAATGTTCTAGCTCAGTGAGCAGTTATTTTAAAATAACAGATGGGGCGGGGGGTAATAGTAGCCAACAGATTCTATCCTAACCATTACATTGAACATGTTCAAGCTCTTCCAGTGTTTGATATCTAACAAATAATAATAAAAAAATATTACAGCAAAAAGTCAAAGAAGTATAGTACAAAACTTATCCAAAGAACAATACAACTTAAACATTTAAATATTTTCTAAGCACCGTGTCTTACTTCTCGTTCGGGCTATAGGCTTTTAACAATCTAAATTACCATATTAGTGAGTGTGGATGTGAAGTTTCAGTCGATTATATTACTAAAAAGACTATTAGAGTTCTTGAAAATATTTTTCCAAACAACTATTCCAAACTAAAAAATGATAAAATTGCCTTTACTCACAAAAAGAAAACTTCAAACCAAAGCATCTTCTTGAAACATTCCTAAACAATGAGCTTGGGGTGATTTATCAAGATAAGAACTTAAAAAATATCGATAAGAACTTTAAAAAATATTGATTATAAACTTTGCCTATCCAAGAATTGATATATATTTGGGGTTTGGTCGTAATTACAGGCTTAGGAGCCGGCCTCTTATTTAACATTTAGTCTCTTTTTTGGGATTAGTCTTTTTTTACAGGATAAGTCTCTTTTCTCTCCTTTTTTATGCCTTAATGTGATCCAAGAAATTAAAATTTAAAATTATGAGTCCAGGAAAAAAAATTGGCAAGCTATAAAGTAAGAAGATATCAAAGGTAAAAAAGAATAATGAGGCAACTTCTGAAGTATTTGATCGGCAGTTCAAAGAAGCCAATGAACGATTGTAGAGAGCAATACAGAAGGGGAATTTGCAGGAAGTTAGTGCTGCACAGGGTATGTTGGAGGGCATTAAAACGATGCGTAAAACTGGGCAGCAAAAACTCAAAGAAGTGGAAATACTCTTCTAAAAACTGTAGATAAAAGAGAGAAAAAAAAAAGTTTGAACACGTCTTTCTTTGTCAAAGAACCTAAGGATAATTTTTTATTTATTTTTTATTTTAATTGTAAATAATAGTTGTATCTCAGTTTTTCTGTCTTTCAGGAATAAATGTTAAATTAGCGTTTTATTTGATAAAAAGTAGCCCAATCATTATTTTTATATAATAACTAACAGGCCATACTCCATCTAGTACCAGAAACTAATGAAACTTAACCTCAAACACCAAATGATAAATCATTCATGTACACCTTTTATTTATTTTTTCTGGTCTCGACAGGCCCTTTTTGGTTGGGGACTATTAAAAAAATATATTTGAAATTTTGGTACAAAAACATAAGAGCAGCAAACATTTGACTGTATTAAGCATTTGATGCTTTGGTCTCTCTTCATTCTCTTTTTTAGTCTCTTTTTAGTCTCTTTTATTGCCATTGTAATCTCTTTTCTCTCTTTTTTGGAGGCGGTCTACCACTCCTAGCCCTGTAATTATGTAATAGAATTAGAACTTTATAATATAAGTGGTAATATTCCTAGCGTACGTCCAACTACTCGACAGTGACGTTACTGAAACATTACCCAGGCCGGTGGTATCTTGGAGGCCTCGACTGGGGTCCCATAGCGGTATTTTGGAGGCTTCAACATGGGTCCCATAGCAAGAGGCAGTTCTTAAAACAAACTGGAGTAAAAAATCTTACATAATGCTGCCACTCCAAATAATGGTTGGCATATATATACATCCATACATAAACAAGGTCCTGAAACAAGACAAATTTAATTATTAGATCACCTCTTATGCATTATAAAACAAAATATAAAAATGTGAAAAAATACTTGGTCGATGCCTTAATAGCTTATTAGGGCACACTATGGCAGAATTTTCACATTAAATTTTAAATGGCTGACCACACATCGGTCCAATATATTGTTTATAGATATGCCGTTGAAATAAAATATCACAATATTTAAAATAAGAGAATATTACAAAGACAAAATATTTTCTTTAAATTGAACCATTTTGTTAACATTAAATCACCAATTACTTAAAAGTAATCCTATCCCAAACAAATTTTTATTATTTAATTATAAATACAAAAAATTTCAAGAACTATTGTAAATTACATGGATGTCGAAAGGCATGCTAAGACTTAGTTAAGCAAAGGTGTGAAGAAGGGAAACTTAACACTTTCTTTAACTACAAGACACAGGCATAAATACAACAGAGGCAAAACTATTAATGGGGATGTGGGCTTAATGGTCATTAACTATCCTGCGATTGGGGTGAATTGCCGAGGGAGATAACTTTGAGAAGCTGGATTCACATTGGTGGGTTGTACCAAACATATTTTATTTTTTGAAAAAGCGAACTTCTAACGTTTTGGGATATTTAACCACAAATTAGGCCCAAAATATGCCTAATTTTATTTATTTGAGGTATTTAATGCCCACTTATTGAACTAACTGATTATATCAGAACATGAAAATTTCTATAAGCAACAGCGAAAGGGCCTACCAATTTTACCAGGAAAGGTATTTTCCAATACCTTCCAGGGTTCTTCTACATGTTTCAATCAACATAGGACCGAAGGACTTAATTTCCCTCCAAAGGAAGTTGTAGGCCTACTGTGGGTTTTCATCGCTCAGTAACAATCCATCAGGTCTTGAGTCGAGAGCACTTTGCCCCAAGACCACAATATACTTAGTAACTCATTCCTAAAGGTGAGGGCCCCACTTAAATTCCTCCGTGCCTAATAATGGGGAGTGATTGTAAGGGCAGTGGAGGAATAGATGGCATCTTCAGGAGCTTCAGAAAGTCTACCAGTTCTCTTCATGAAAACTAGGAGTAAAGCGCTTTAGTTGGCCGCTAGATCTACTTTCACGTATTACTACATCAAGTCAGGTGATCTGAAGTTGACACGTTTGTTAGATATTATCAATACATATAAAATAGTAAAATGTTATTACTGTTAACCACAAAAAAATAGGTAATGTATTTTTTTAAAGGCCTTTCCTATGTAAATCGAACTGTCTTTCTAATTGTTCCATCGGATGTATGTAAAACACCTAGCTCTAGTTCTGTGAACTAGGACATATCCTGAACACAGTGGTAAAGTTTTTGACCTTCTGTTTCCCAACATAACGGGTGGATCCGGTGGGGGTGAGAGAGCATTCGACCCCCCCCCCCCCTCCAGACATTTTCTAATTAGTATTAACCGCGTATTGTCGGTGACCTGGTGGTCTAGGGGTAAGGTGTCAGACTTCTGTGCTGAGGGTCCGGGATTCAATCCTCGGTCCCGGCACAGATTTATCTGATTGCCAAACCCTTCCTTCACCTCTGACAAGACGTGTATTAATCACAACTTGTGAATGTGAGGAATGCCAGGCCTCCACCGAGGTTCGGATTCCACGTTAAACTGTAGGTCCTCCATTTCATCTCACAATCACCCTACCATTGCACATTAGCGTAAGTGCGTATAACCCGAACGGGTAGTAAGACGCGGTGCTAATAATAATAATTAACCGCGTATTACTGCCTGTTCAGATTATACGTTTATGTACGGTACTAATTTCGCTAATCGTTTTAGGGAGGCTATATATATATGTGAACTGTACCTGCATTTGCGTGAAGGGAGAGGGAAAATCAATATGGGAAAACCTCCCTCAGTACACCCAACCGAGATTCGAACCTTGATGTCCCCGTCATTGTCAGTCTAGTCTACTGCGAAAGTGGCGCGTTAAACCACGCGCCCACCCAAACTGATATTAAACCAATTACATCTTTGTTATAGTCACTACTTGTACAGTCACGTAATATCTCACCAGTCAGTTACATCGCGTGAGAATCACTGTCAATAATTTATTTACATTTTTAACACATAATTTAACTAACAAAAAACATAAACTATGAACTTGTATGAGTTTAAAAAAAATTTAAATACCATAATTTCTAAATAACACTCCAATTTTGAAGGATTTTTCCGTCAGAACTTACAGAGGGGGAACCTCCCCTGGACCGGTTCCGTGAGAGCGCTTAGTTTAGCACGATTAGTTTGAAGTAAAATATAATTCTAACTTTCTATGCAAGACTTAGTAATTTTGAATCATTAAAAAGTATATTAAGAAATAATTTACTAAGAGATGTGCTTGATCTTAACGCAAGGTAAAGTACGCTGCTCATTAAACCATTATTATTTTACTTTAAACCAACTATACTTTTCCTAGAAAATTACTGTAGGGTACTGTAGGTAATCCTCCCTCTAGGGGGGTGAGGGTATGGGTGGGTGACATCCTTTCCTATAACTGCGCGAAGAGGAAGCTTGACACATTATATTAGGCTCATTCAAGCTCCATCTTCTATAATACAGTCTAAAAATTATGGCGTTAAAGTTTGTGATTAGTGAAAAAGGAAGACGTAAACTCCTACTTGACGGTCATTAAATTACAAAGAAAAACAAGTTGAAGAAAGGGTTTATTGGAAGTGTGAAAGATTTCAAAGTGCGCGAGTCATAACAGAATCCGATAGTATTATTTTAAGTAAGAGAAATGAGCACAATCATCTTAGAGACGCTGCTCATGTGGACGCAGAGAATCTAATGGCAAATATCCGTGACACGGCAAAAAACAACCGCGATACACCAACTTGTATCTTGGCTTCAGTCTCAAGTGGAGCTAGTCAAAGTGTCGTTGCAAAACTACCTATTGGGGCAAATATGAAACTAACAATAAGAAATATTCGAATGAAAGCAAATGCTGGACCAGCTGTTCCTAGTTTCCGTCACGACATTGTGTTTTCTGATGAATACAAGCTAACTGTAAATGGAGAGGAGTTTTTAATGTATGACTCAGGACCTCAAGATGACCGTATACTTATATTTTCTACTTAAAGAAACTTACAGCTTCTTGGACGTTCCAAGCATTGGTATGCTGACGGCACCTTCAAGACTGTTCCACCCCTATTTGAGCAGTTGTATATTATTCACGGATTTGAAGCAAATAACTCCGTCCCACTTGTGTATGCACTTCTAGCGGACAAGAGACAAGGAACTTACTCCCCCGTCTCTTAAGGAAAAGGAAGGAGCTAGAGCCAGCCAGCTTTCAACCCTCGGACCTTTATGACTGACTTTGATGTCGATTTTTCACTAAAGCTTCGCATGTTACCCGCTCTTGCGTTTGTTCCTACTGAAGAAGTCGTGGACACTTGATTTCTTGTGCAATAGCAATGTATTGCCCCAAGAAGCACAATCTATTATAGATTATTTTGAAGATGTGTGGATTGGACGTCCAGATTGTCGTTTGGGCCGCCGCCCTCCAATTTACGCACACCAAATTTGGAACTGTTATGAGTGTTCTTCAGGGGCTACCCAAGACAAACAACAATATATAAGGATGGCACAGAGGGTTCCAACAACATAACTCTGCAAGCTATCACAGTATTTGGGAATTCGTCTCAGCAATCAAGATGGAGGAGTCTCTCAATGAGGTGCAAATTGAGCAGTACACCAGTGGGCAGGAACCTCGTTAACGTAAGAAATACCGAAACAACATGGAAAGTTTGATGAGAATTGTTGCTGGCTGGGCCCAACATGGGAACTTGTGTGACTATTTGCGAGCTGTTTTACACAACATTGGGTACTAATACTAGTTTATGTGTAAAGACTAGTGTTTAATGAAGTTTAATACCTTGAAGATGTTTTTTTAATTTGTTTGCATCCATAAAAAATATATAACATTCAAATAAATAGCCAATACAAATAACAATACATTTATTTCAATTTGCTAAGTGGTGCTGTGTTGAAGTATAAAAAATAATTTGGATTATTTTGTTTAGTGTTTTAAAAAGGTTTTGTGCATTCATAGATTAAAAAAATTTTATTTACGAAAAATAGATTTTGAGAAAACTTGTTTTACGAAAGTTATTTTGGAAGTGTTGGTAATATTAATAACTTAAAATAAATAATCAATTAATATAAACATTATAGAACACATTAAAATGAAATCTTTTTTTAATGTTTTTTAAAAAATTAACATTTCGATTTACATATTTTTGAAAAACTTGTTTTACGATAGCATCTTTCGATAGTTTTTTCACTATATAATATTTTCGAAAAATAGTCCTCGATAAAATAGCTTCCGGAAAACTCGCAGTTCGCTAAATTGATTTTCCGAAAAAAAAAATCAATTTGCAGTTCGCAAAATTGATTCTTCAAAAAGTTGATTGTTCGAAAAATTCATTTTTGAATATTTGACTGTCGAACAATTGATTTTCGGTAAATTCATTTCGGGAAATTAATTTTCGGCAATTGATTTTCGTAAAATGTGGTTTCGACAAACATATCGTTCGGAAAATTGATGGTTCGAAAAGTTGATTTTCGACAAAATTATTTTCATTGGTTTTGTATTCGGTGAATTGATTTTGATAAATTGATTTTCGAATAACTTGTTTTCGAAAAACTAACCTAGACCCGGAAATTTAGGGGTTTACTGTGGGAAGCAACCGGAAGGGATACATAATATTTCAAACGAGCCTATCGACGTTTTGATGAGAATGGAAGAACATATTTACAATTTTAATAGAAATGTAATATCTGACAATTGGTATACAAGTTATGATCTTGCCACATCATTGATAAACAAGAATCTAACTCTTAAAATAAAAAGGAGCTGCCTCTCCAACTTCTTCTTAATAAAACGAAATAAGTTGGGTCATCTGTCAAGATGATAGAATGTTGGTATCATATGTGCAAAAAAAAACCTGTGCTGTTATTTTACTTTCAACAGCACGCGACTTTGGAGAAATTAATGGACAAACTCACAAACCCGAAATAATAATGGATTACAACAGTACAAAAGGCAGCGTAGATTCTACTGATAAATTGTGCTCACAAACTACCAACCAAGATGGCTACAGTTTTTGAAAACATTAGTCTCAAAACTGATGAACACATGCATGCACGTCCCAAAACTCCACATCTTCAGATATACATTAGAGAATTTTTAAAATCAAAATATCCTTCAAAAAAGAAGTAACCCAACCGGAAGAGCCGCTTTTGAAAAAGCGTAGAACGTGTTTTCTATGTTGCAGGCAAAGAAATTCAAGCGCTAGTGTTCGTTGCAGTAAATGCACCGGATTCATTTGAAAAGGCCACTCGAAAGTAATTTGTAATAAACTGCAGCAAAACAGTTCATCAAGAAAGTACGAGTGGGTGAAATTTTGTAATAAAATTAAAATAATACAGTAATAGTGTAGACGTAAATAATCAGTAATTTTGAAATGCAGTAAAATATAAAATAATTCCTTACAACATTTTTTCCCTGATAGTAAGATTTTTTTTGGTAACAGCTTAAAATTATAGTAATTTTATTTTTTTTAAATAAAATTTACAAAAATACAATATTATTAAAATATGTTATGTTATTAAAATATGTTGCTTCAATAATAGTATTATGCATTAAAGTATGAGTTTTTAATTATTATTTAGAACATTATAGGATGTTGCAAAAATGCAACGACGCCAGTCCTCATGTTTTTTTTAGCGCAAGTCTCCATAGGATAAGTTTAGATGTCAAAAGTATTCATGAAACATTCTAATGGCAAGCACCCGCCTCGGTGGCGTTGTTAGCTAACGCGCTAGTTTCGTGTTGGGCTAGACTGTCGAGGACGGGGAGGTTCGAATCTTGCTCGGGTGAACTGGGGGTGGTTTTCCCTAAACGGCTTTCCACTCTCCCTCCACGCAAATGCGGGTTCACTTTATATTCAATCTTTCCAATTCCTAGCCCATTAGCGTAAATAGTACTTAAGCGTATAACTCAAACGGGTAGTAAGACGCGGTGCTAAATAATAGTAATAATCTAATGGCAAGCGTTAATTTTAATTTTAATCTCTATTTTATTAATTAGAAATGTATAGGGATCAAGTAATATATTTAAAAACAGGGTTCCTACGCGTCCTGTAAAACCTGGAATTTTAAAATATTTCTTCCAGGCCTGGAAATGTCAATGAATTTCTCATTTTTCCATTCTTTTACTGGAATTTTCAAATTCCTTTGTCCATTTTTTTTAAATACATAGCCCTATACATACATAATCACGCCGTTCCCTTACGGGGTAGGCAAGAAACTGTTCAAAGCAACAACTCCATACTTAATCCATCCTCACTAACTTTCTCCACACTTCTCTATCCTTGCATACTCCCTTCACTTCAACAACATCCATACACCGAGTCTTACATGCTCTTTTATTCTTAAAACTCTTAGTGTTTCTCCTTTTCACACATTCGTCTACAACATTTAGCCACGTCTTACATGACCAACCCCTTCCTTTTGATGCACTATTTTCTTCTTCATTCGATCCAAACTTATCCACTGAACATGTCCAAACCAACATAAGATGCTTCTCTCTCATTGTCTTATTGGATTCCCTTTCAAACCACACTCCTTCAACACTCACTCATTACCCACTGTCCATACAAGTTTTCCCACATATATTTCTAAGATATCTCACACCACTTGAATTTACCTTACTCTTGTGTTTCTCCTGACAAACCCACGCTTCACATCCATAAATCAATGTTGGTGTGAACAAACTTTTATATACTGCCATCTTTGCCTCTTTCGATACTAGTTCATTCTTTGCAATAGTCCACATACATCCAACGACTCTCCGAGATGCTTCACCCGTCTGTCAATTTCACCATCCTTCCATCTTTACAGAACATTCTGCCCAGATAAACAAACTAATTCACTTGCTCTAACAGTTCTCCATTTATACTAAGTTGACAATCATTTACTGATCCATCCTTATCAAGAACGACCACCTTAGTTTTGGAGCTATTTATACGAAGATCCATTCTGTCTGTCACCATACTTAAACAATTTAATGAATTCTGCAAGTCACTTTCACTCTCAGCCATTAATATGGCATCATCTGTATATAACAGCACTCTCACATTCACATTGTCCATGTGTATATCAACCGCGTCCTCACAAGAATCCCTCATACACTTATCTATGAATACATTAACCAACCATGGAGACATAACACAACCTTGTCTAACACCCTGTTCTATGTCAAACCATTCGGTCAGAGCTCCATCCACGCTTTACTTCCATCATACACCGCCTTAATTGCAATTACTAACCATGCATCCGCACCATCCTCTCTAAGAACATTCTGTAACATACTCTGATTCACCTGATCATGCACTTTTTTAAACATGACAGTAAATTATTATTTTAAAAATTAAATGATCTTTACTATATTTATACCTAAGAAATAAAAAGTAGTTAATATAACGACTATTTGAAAATGATTTATTTATTTGTGATACTTAATACATACTTTCTAAACTGATTTATTATATCTGCACACGACTTATAAACTCGCTTAAATCTAGAACAAACACAACATCCAGCCCCTGAACTTTAAACTCACTGTGAAAGGGGAACCCTACATTTCACCCATGATTATTTGCAAGTGAGCTTATCTTATGTTTTAATTATTTAAATAACTTATTGCGTCATGGAATACATTAAAAAAATAACAAAGTGTGGAAAGGTGCAGGCTTAGGAGAGTTGGGAACCTGCATTAAATATATATATATATATATATATATATATATATATATATATAAAATAAACTATGTGCTGATGTGTATTTTACCAAGATTACTTTTTACACTTGTCCTGGAGGAATTGTAGAAAATCCTTGAAATGTTCTTGAAAAAATTTCATGATTTTGTTTAGGAATAACTGTAAAAAACAACAAAATTTACTGAAAAAAGTTTTTTGGCGTAAGTTTTCAAAGTATTTTTACTCCTATGCTAGTTACACTCTCGTGTTGAACAAAGATGTTGAAACTTTTTACTGTTTATTATGTCCAGCTCTCGGCATCTTGGGATGTAAATTATTATTATTCCAGCGGTATGTTTGACGTCATTGAGAGGAACATAATTCCCAGAGAGAAAGAAGTTGTCAGGCAGGTTCGTCGAGAACTTGGAGGTGTTGTCTGGGAGAATCCTAGACCAGAATAGCTTCATTCGTTTAGTTAGTTATTACCCGTTTAGCACACAGGTTATTCACGGATTAGTTTAAAGGGTAGGGATGACAACATGCACCCGCATTAGCGTGGACAGGGAAGAGGATCCTCCCAATGTACCAGGCCGGAATTCGAACCTCGACCTTCTTGTTACCGGCATTATATTCTATTACGAGACCTAGGGCGATATTACACTGTCATTTTTATAAAATATTTGATCAAAGAGTTTACACAAATATGATTTATTATATTTCCGTATAGAACATTTTATTCAAAGTCTGTACAGTAAATTGTAACTTCATTAATGAACGGCAGTCATGTAAGAGATATTTCCGAATTAACTATGAGACTTTTAAAAATATGGGCACCAAATTTGCTTTATTAATTAAAAGGAATAACATTCTCATGCTATATAGTTTTGTGTTGTACAGTAAAATATTTTTTCATACTGAACAATTAAATACTTAATTGCTAAGCATGTCCAGGTTAATCTTTAATAATCCGCCATTTTCTTGGATATATTTCTAGAATCTTTACTACAATGTGAATCTTTTATAAAAGCTCTTTTATGAAACGTCATGTTTCTTTTAACCACTGATGTTTTTAATAAGTGTGGGTGTTTTACCTCCTTAACACACTAGATCTAGGGATGTGAAAAAAGCATCGATACTTTACTAAAATCGATATATTTTTCTTTTGATACTAGTATTTTTTTATTCGTTACTTTATTTCCGATACTTTTACTGATATTAGTAATCACACTCCGGTATCGTATCGGTGTCGAAAGAAACAACTTTTTTGTCATCTTCATTCATGTTGGTATTAAGTGTTTACTATGGTTCAAGAAGGGTACACAATATATTAAAAAAAACATTACCAATCATATTTAGCTATTTCCATCAGCTAAGTTTTCATAGAGTTCTGAAATCTGGTATGGTAAAACCTTCTATAATATTCATCGTATAATATTACTATCTATCATACCTTCCGGGTTCCAACACACAACATAGACGTGATAGACTTAATTATACCATAATATGGTTAAATCATTATAATTTTCTGTATTTGAATAAACGAAAATACAATTATTATAATGGAAAAGTTTAAATTATTATTATGTACTATATAAAAAAAGTTTTTCCAGATTAAAATTTTAACACTGATACTTAATGTTATCGATACTTTTCTTTCGATACCACACCCCTACCTAGGCCAGTGGTCTCAAACTCGCGGCCCGTGTAAATGATACAGAATAAAAATAAAATTCCAATTTTTCAAGTATATTGTAATATAGCAAATATAATATAAACCTAGTAATGCTTTGCAAAGCCATCCTCTTTATAAGTAACAAGTTTATTTACGAATACTTCAGCATTATTAAGCATGTCTATTGTTAGGTTAAAAGTAATAAGGAAAAGGTTCAGGTGTGTTCCCCCGACATACTGTATACGAATCCAAGAGAATTTCAGCAGGTGTTTTGAATGTTTCAAAGACATGGAAGATACATTTAAATACATTCAAATCTTCATTTTTCTATAGTGAATCAAGTAAAATCTCTGGAAAAGAATAGGTTAAGTGACATTCACTTATACTCACTTTTAAAGTAGCATGTTCAAAGGAGATTATTTTATAAAATATCGACAAGCTAATGACAGAAAAGCAGGGACAAATTTCTGGTCAGGAAATGTAGGTCCTAATATTTTCTTCACCGTTTATAATTGGTAATTTTTTTGATTCAATTCAGTTATACAATGTGATGGAAATAAAAGTGAATGATGAAGCATCCGTTTTTACTATTTACCGATGATTAGAAATAATACCCCCCTCTAGTGCAAAGCCATTGGTGTATTTTTGTAAAGTTGATATTTGCTTGTAGAAAATCATGCGGCCCCCCCTAAGTTTCTTCGAAACTTGAAAGTGGCCCTGCCAAGGGTCTGAGTTTGAGACCGCTGTCCTAGACGGTACGACCATCGATGTGGGTCTCTCCTACTCTAGTAATAGCATGGTGGGAACATTAAAAAATATTACTAAATCCACTTTAATATATGTCAAGCTATGTTAGCTACAACTGCCACTTTTGATAGATATTATCAATATTTATAAAATACTGTAACAGTAATAAATTATATGAATGTTGATCACAAAAAATATGTTTTTATTAGGTCTATATGAAATGTTCCAATGAACATCACACTATACTTGCTACATGGTGGCTACAGGCAGGGAAAACAGGGAAATGTCAGGGAATTTAACTAAAAATAGCATTTTAATTTCTAAATTAACTGATAAAACTGTTTATGTTTAGTAGATACAAACTTTTTTAATATATGATCAATAATAAATAAAACAAGTCATCATCCACCATTAAAACTAGAAAAAAGTAGTCAGGGAAAATTGAAAAATGTTGCCTGGAAAACCTGGAAAAGTCAGGGAATTTTGTAAAATATGTTTTGTAGCAAACCTGTTGCTACCATAAGGGGCCGTCCTTGAATAACGTAAGTTTTTTTTCCCCTCATGATTTTCGACTCTTCCCTCCCACCACGTAAGGGATTGTAGGATTTCCCGTCATCCCCTCCCCCCTATCTCCCCTTCCTTACTTAATTTTTTACCATTTGGTAAATTAGATTATTTTAATCGTTGATTGTTTTTAGACATAAGGATTGGAAATAAAGCGAGTTATATGAATACGTCGTGTACTGAAATACCTTTTTGACCACGTATCTGCACATAACCAAAAACAAAATGAAGACGCTCAAATCTTTCCTCCCTCCGAACTTCGTGGTGAAACCCTCGAGGTTTCTAGAAAGGAATTATTTGTCGTGGCGCGTCTGAGAGGGCGGATCTAGGTAAATTTTTCGAAAATAAGTTATTCGAAAATCAATTTATTGAAATCAATTCACCGAATACAAAATCATTGAAAGTAATTTAGTCGAAAATCAATGTTTCGAACCATCAATTCTCCGAACGATATGTGTGTCGAAACCACATTTTTCGAAAATCAATTGTTCGACAGTCAAATAATCGAAAATGAATTTTTCGAACAATAAATTTTTTGAAGAATCAATTTTGCGAATTGCAAATTAATTTTTTTTCGGAAAATCAATTTAGCGAACTGCGAGTTTTCAGGAAGCTATTTTATCGAGGACTGGGAATCACCTATCCCTACCCTCACCCCCCAACATAGGGAGGATTACCCCTAACCTAACCTAACCTAAGCTAGAATTGTATTATACTTCGAACTTATCGTTCAAAAAATTTATTTTTGAAAACCTCCTTTTTGAAACATTTATTTTGAAAAACAGATTTGAGGTTAATTCATTTTAGAAATAGAAGTTTTCGAAAAACTTCTCGTTCGAAGAATTTCTAGATCGAAAATTGGTTTTCGAAAAAGTGCATTTTGAAAGATTTATTTCCGAAAAAAATGATTCCGAAAAATGTATTTTCGCCTAATTGATTTTCGAAAAAGATGTTTTCGAAAAACTATTAGTTCAAAAAAATGCCATGGTTTTAGAAAAATTTAACTTCGAATAATTGAATTTCGAAAAAACTGATTTTACGAAAAATTGCTATTCGGTAAACTCGCCGGCTACCGAGAGGGAACCGCGGGAGGAATACGCTCTCGTGTCATTCCGACACCATTCGGGTGCGTTGTCTTGGTGCCGGCATATACCGAACTTCAACACACGCTGTTTTGGGTTTTGAGCGTTTTGTATTCTATTCGTACTTTTTCTTAGCACCGTGTCTTACTACCCGTTCGGATTATACGCCTATGTACTAATTACACTCATGATTTAGGGACTAGTAAGGATTAATTTAGAGGAAAAGCACCCGTATTTGCGTGAAAGGGCCATTTAGGAAAAACCACCCTCATACGAACACATTTCTACATTCGGCGCCCGATTTCTGTAAACATTGTTTAGTCAAACGAATCATTATTATTAAAACGAAAAGTCATCTCTCATGTGTATTGTAATTAACTATCTTTGTTCAAAATATGAAGTATATACATCAATTATTTTTATAATACAGTGAAAATTAGTAATTAAAGTGGGGCTAGCCAATGAAAGAAAATGAAACGTTTTAGTATTTTATGACAAACTTTTTTTTTTATTTTTTAGATTTTGTTTCATCACTAACATTGATTATTATTATTATTATTATTTAGCACCGCGTCTTACTACCCGTTCGGGTTATACGCTTAAGTACTAATTACGCTAATGGATTATGAATTGGGAAGGTTGAATTTATGGAAATGAACCCGCATTTGCGTGGAGGGAGAGTGGAAAACCATTTAGGAAAACCACCCCCAGTTCACCCGACCGAGATTCGGACCTCAATCTCCCCGTCCTCGGCGGTCGAGGTCAACACGACTAGCGCGTTAGCCAACTACGTCACCGAGGCGGTTATAAACATTGATAAAAACTTATTTCGTAAGAGGGATTTTGACCTTCCCTCCCCCTTTGTAAGAAAATACTGACCCCCCCCTCACACACCGTCCCCCCAAACTCTTACTTACTGTAGTTTAAAGACGGCCCCTTAACGTAGCGCTGGTAGAAGAGTCCCGGGTTCAATTAGTGACATGGCCGTTAAATATATCGTTGATGAAATTGGGATAGTGATTTCGGCGGGCTGCTAAGAACTGTTTGCAAGGCTATCAGGGCCGTAACTACCACCGGGGCAGTGAGGCAGTGCCCTAGGCCCCCCTAGTGAGGTGGAATTTAAAAAAATATTTTGAATGAAAGCAGACCAAAGCATTAATCAAACGCATATCGTCTCAATATATTTAACTCTCGCTGTTTTTCCTTGCCAATCCATTAAAACTTTCGCTATACGAGACTATTCATTCTGATCATAAGTAAAGCCTTTAAAATATCATACGAGGCATACGCCACAAGATACTAATTATGATTTTAATATAAATATTTTTGTCTTTTATCTTAATAATCCAAAGTGTACTGTAGTACTATTTTTGTATGTGATTGCACTGGCCCAGTGTAATTGTAAATAATTACTTGCAATTTAACTTTATAAATATTTTACCTTAAGGCTATCGCTTACCTTTGTCACATTGAATTATTTTAGTTCGCTTTAAAGCCTATTGCGTTTAGTGACATAATCTTTTATCCAAAGAAACGGGATGTGGAGAGTCAGGATTATGGCTATGCACCAACATTTACCTGAAAATGGTATACAAACTTAGTGGCGAGGGAGGGCACGTGAGAACGTGAAGTTAGTGGCGAGGGAGGGTACGTGAGAACATCAAGTTAGTGGCGAGGGAGGGTACGCGAGAACATCAAGTTAGTGGCGAGGGAGGGTACGCGAGAACGTGAAGTTAGTGGCGAGGCTGACGTGTATCACATTGGATCGGAAGTTTTTACATTCTCACTAAAAATAATGTGGATAGGATAGCCGCACAAGCACCTACTTAAACAGTTGAGTTTTAATGAAGAACGCATTGATTAAGGTTTAAATTATATAAGTTTATACAAGTTCACTCATCATTAATAATATATCTTTTAGGTTTGAACATACATATCCGAAAGGTAAGAGCACAATACAGGGTTATTACAAATGAAATAGTTTCAACATTTAATAAAACCATTAAAGAAGCACTGTAGTCACACGGCTTAGCCTACATCAATCAAATCATTAGCATATCGGGATAAGAGGCCGCCTTTATAGGGTTTTCTTGCAAACATAATGGACCATACAAGTTTTACGGAACATAGCACAGAACACTTTAACCTTTGGGGAATCCCGGACATGCTTCACTCTTGCTCAAGGATTTTTAGTCACCCATATGTCGACTCGCCGTAAAAAATTATACTCTCACTAAAACTGCACGAAGACATTGACAACTTCATTTTCCAACAGGATGGCGCACCGCCCCACTGCCACCGACCGGGAAGTCAGAAACTACCTCTCTGAAAATCATCCAACGCTCTGGATTAGCAGCGCAACAGACGACGTGTTACTCACATGTCGGCCACGACGAATTCCCCATCTAAAATCCTACGACTCTTTTTTGCTACGGGGTTTTGTCAAAGACAAAAGACTGCGCCCTTTCCTTTGGTGTTAATTTAACTGATCTGAAACAAAGTTTCACGACGTTCATTGCTGGCGTTGAAGATACGTTACACAACTGTAATTAAATTTCGTCAGATATTTCTAATATTCAAAATAAAACTTATTTTAAAACATTTAACTTAATTGTCTACAGCCTTTATTCTTGAGTTAAAGAGTAGTTTATACATATTGTTTTTCTATAAGAAAAACTCAAATCTCTAAAGAACCTTGTCTGCCTATTGAAAAGGCTTATTTTGCTAAAATTACTAGAAACGAAAAGGAAATTGATAACATAAAGAAACTCATGAACCAGAACTAAACTTTTATGAAAACCTAATGGACTTGCCTGCCACTGTGTGGATGTTAGAATCTGACGAAGAAACCTGATTTTATCAAAGACATTGATACTTTATGTTAAAACAATATGTATATATGATTGGTTTATAGTAATAAAAATAATATTTACATTTTAAATACGTATCCTAGGTAATGATGTTAATATATTTTAAAAATCTAATTCTAATTTATAGATATTTCAAGTTTTTCTCCCTTGGTTTATGTTAGTTTCCTTGATATATTTCCAAGTCTTGTTAGTTTTTTCCTTTATTTTCCTGGTTGACATTGAAAGTGATCATCCAGCGGGAGTAACTCGAGCTTCTTGTACCACTGTTAACTATTGGCAAGGACAAGCAAGGGCGGGTTTCCTGCGTCAGAGATCACTCCTTACCGGCCCGATAACATCTCTCACCTCTAGTATGGAGGGAGTTTATAGTAAAACATATTGATTAATATTCAAAACTTCTTGGAGGGCAGGAGTTCTTTTCTTTTAACCCCACGTCATACTACCTGTTTCTGACTGCCCAAACCCTTCCTTCACCTCCGACAAGACGTGTATTAATCACATTTTGTGAATGTGTGGAATGCCAAGCCTCCACCGTGGTTCGGATTCCACGTTAAACTGTAGGTCCTCCAATTCATCTTACAATCACCCTACCATTACACATTAGTGTAAGTGTGTATAACACGAACGGGTAGTAAGACGCGGTGCAAATAATAATAATAATAATAATAATAATAATAATAATAATAATATTAATAATAATAATACTGATGATGATTATTATTAAAATTAATAATTAAAATTACCCGCCTTGGTGGTGTAGTTAGCTAACGTGCTGGTTTCGTGTTGAGCTAGACCACCGAGGACGGGGAGATCGAGGTTCGAATCTCGGTCGGGTGTACTGAGGGGTGATTGGTCAAAAATGGTTTTCCACGTAAATGCGGGTACACTTTCTATAAATATAACTTTCCTAGTCCCTAAAATCATTAGCGTAATTAGTACACATACACGTATAACCAGAACGGGTGGTAAGACACGGTGAGGACCACGACACTTGGTTGTAGGCCCTGAATCAAATTTTGGAATAAGGGCCGCTTGTGTCGCTATCTATTATTTTGTGCGACGCCGGCCACACCATGCAATGCGACCATACTTAAGTCGAGGAAATACATTTTAGAATGTGATATCTAGGATATTTGCACGGGCTGATTTGGATAATTCTGGGATGTAAAGTCGGTGCCTCAAATCTGTGTTCTTTCTTCTACAGGGATTTTTTTTAAACGCCTCGGTGGCGTAGTTAGCTAACGCGCTAGTCTCGCTTTGAGCTAGACTGCCGATGACGGAGAAATCGGATCTAGTATTCCAGTCGGGTGCACTGAAGGTGATTTTTCCTTAGTGGTTTTTCACTCTCTCTCCACGCAAATATGGGTAGACTTCATCTAAACTCAACCTTCCACGTCCCAAACACATCAGTGTATTTGATTGATATGCGTGTAACCCGAACGATTATTAAGACGCGATGACAACATAATATCTAATGCCCTCCCCCACTTGCGTTTCTAGCTTTGTTGTTGAACGCGGGGGAATCCAGTCACCGGATGTCGTGGGGTTCGATTGCACCTAAATATCATTTATAAATAGGATCATGATTTTTACAAGTGTCTTGGCATAAACAAACAACGCTCCTTTAAAACGAGGACTTTTTGAATCGGCCCTTGAAGTTCCCCCATTTATTTGACACATTTAACGTCAACTTTTTTAACCGACTGATTGTATCAGCACACGTGTATTTCTATGAGCGAGAGCGAAAGGACCCACCAATTTTGCCGGTAAAGTTATTTGCACATACCTTCCAGGGTTCTACATGCCACCATCGACATGGGACCGATGGCTTGTAAGTTGCGCTTCGTATTTTTATCGCTCAAGAAAAATCCATCGACCCCCGACTGTGTTTGAACCCACGACTCCTCGAAGTTTGAACACGTCTCGTCTGCCGATATTGTTTACATACAGTCGCAGTATAATGGCACCGGCTTGATGTCGGTCATTATCTGCGCGTATAAAATAAGCAAGGTGTAGAATAATTACCTACCTGTTCTCCAAGTCAAGTGAACACGCGTCATGAATAATGGTTCATCATGACGCACACTTCTACCTTGTAAACAACAACAAACAACTTGTATTGGTACCTTCGCTGAGGACCTTGGTCGGACCGCTCGCTCTACCTGCGGGGAACTCCCACAATTATTGGAGATTCGAGATTGCGAGAAAATGTCGGATTCGAAAATCAAATTCTAAAAGAATATATATTTCTAATTTCTCAAGTGAAATTTTTTTTAGGAATAATACTCCTTATTGGTGGCTCAGAACCGATTATTATAATATAGGATCAACTCAACAACCAGAGCCCAGACTAGTAATTTAACACTTAACTGAATGTATGAACTATAATGAACGAATTATAAGAAAGAATATTAACATTTAGCAGGGCTCATACTTGGTCCCGAAAGTCTCTAAAATTCCCTAAACAGAAACGGTTTCTTTTTTTAAATAATATACCCCTGAAGTCTCTTAAATTGGGTAACTTCTATAAAATTATATTTGAATAATTTATGTAAATTTGTAGGTTTTTCAATATAATTTTTTAGTCAAGTTGAAGCAATTCAGGCCCGATTTCTTTAAAAATTGTTAAAGGTACTCTTTCCGAGCACCGCGACAGCGACGGAGACATGTGAGAGGGAGGGAGGTGTCTGTCTCTCACTCACAGCTGGAGTCTTTCCTCTTTGGTTGGCATTTCTTCCATTTCTTTTTTCCTGTAAGTCTCCCTCTTGACCACTTCTTGTTGTTTTTTTCCATCCCGAGACTGTTGGGCTATTGAAGAACTAAGATTGTTCTGTGTGTGTGTATATATATATATGTCACAGGAAAAGTAGATTGTTAGGGAGAGTTGACTCGGCCTAGGTAAAGTCAACTCTTACTAAAAGTATCAGTAAAAGTTGATAGAGAATAAACAGATCAACTTTTCCTTTGGAAGAGTTAACTATGCCTTCTGTGATTTAGTAAAAGTTGATTCCGCGATGTTGCTCTCCACATGCGACTTCGCGCGCACATCTTTGTTTTGAATATCCCAGCTCTATTTGTTTACTGTTTTCTAGGTTAGATTAGGTTAGGTTAGGTTAGGTTAGGTTAGGTTAGTTAGGCAGGCTAGGTTAGGTTAGGTCAGGTTAGGTTAGGTTAGCTCTGCAACTCAAAGTGTCACAAATCTTTACCTTGCTGTAATAAATAATAAATATTTATATCTCTCTTTGTATCATAAAGGTTTTGCTTTTTTATTTGTTTTTTATTAGGTAGTAGACCATTTCCTTGCAAAAAGTCAACTTTTATTAACTCAAGGTAGTAGGAGTATAATTTCCCTAGGTACGGTCAACTCTGACTAGTAAATGTTGATCGAAATTCATCACTTTTCGCTTTTAAGCAACTTTTACTAAAATACCAGTAAGAGTCGACTCGGCCTAGGTAAAGTCGATTCTTACTGGAGAATCTACTTTTCCTGTAACATATATATGCTTAATGTTTTTGAGGTACTAATCTCCTGCAAAGTTACCAACAGTGAAGCAAAACCTTTGAAAGTGTCCTTTTGATGTCCATACAGTGCCTGATCAATTAGTGGAAGATGATTATAGCTCATAGGAATCGATGACGGAGAACTTGAAACATTTTGGAAACAAGTTTTCAAAGTAAAGAATGTAACGACTGACACAAAACACAAGGAAGTAACGAGAGTAGTTGCAGACGAACTAGAAACGATCCAAAGGACGGCACGTGGACCTGAGATGGATGACGCACTTTATTAACGACGTTGATTACGTGTGACGTCAAGGGATTTCCCCTCTTAATGTATTTACGTTTTATTCAGTGAGTTTTAAAATTATAACATTGAAACAAAATGCAAACATCCTTAAATAATTCTAAAAATAGTATTACACTTTCACAATTTTTTTTTATCGTGCAGTAGTTTTATCGTAAACACATTTTTTTTTTAAATCGTCTAATGTAGGCTCTTTGGTTTATTCACGAAACTGTCCTGTAGGAATCTTCCTGTCAGGATTTAGATTATGAAAGTCCGTGGAAGCATAATATGTCGTAACTAGAATATGAAGCAAGAAAAATAAAATTTAGAGCTGTAAGGCTATGTCCAATCACACATAGTAGAAAGAGTGTGTGTGGTTTGTGTGTACTCGTCAACGGGTTAATAGTATTTAAACTAGAGGCCTCTCAGGTTTCAATGTTTATTTTATTCCCTCTCTTTCAATTTCGCACATTGGCGTTGAATAGTTATTATAGTGCTTTGGAGCATCAAGTTAAAATATAGCTCGCTTCAACATCGTTGAGTATGAGGAACTTGTTTAAATTATGATTTCTTCATTTTATACATTTATTTTGGGATCAATAACTACAACTCCGACCAAATACAAGAACAAAATTGTTTCGGATGAAAAAGTTATAATCTGAGTAATTGTTTGTCAACTAATCCAGAATATTAAAGAGCTACTGACCTCAATTTGTTTTAGTTTACGAGTAGGTTACGCAAGACATCTCGAGCATCTCTGACCACCGGAGAGGACGGACCAGATTGGGGGAGGGGGGAAGGACATTGTATTGTAAGACAAGGATAAACCAAATAGATATAATACGATTTTATAACTTTATTGTCGGTGGCAAAAATGTTGGTCTTCGAATCCCGGCAGGGTGTAATGAGGCTGGTTTTACGCAAATGGTTTCCTCCTAGGACTACCAAATCCGGGTCCTGCATAAATGGAATACATACAAAAAAATGATGATCGGAGGAGAGGGGGCTATCAAATTTGTTTTTCATATTTTTATTAATGTGAGTGCAAATATTGCAAAGCTGTGGCCACAATCAGGGAAAATATGAATTTAAGAATTAGGATCTATTTTCTTATTTTGATATAAAATGTGTAGTTTCAAAATCATATTTTGATACGTAATCCCTTACTCCTTAACCAAACATTGATTTATTTCTAGATGTTTCATTATTTGAATACCATCTTCAGTACTAAATGACAAAATAAAGTAAAATAAGATCTGCATTAAAATATTACCAGTCCTCAATTTTAAAGTCTTATTGTTAGAAAAAGTTTCAAAACGAGTACATTTGGCTTCAATTGGTGAAAAGCTATGCCCGACACACACTAATCTGATAAAAGTGAAACATGAGATCGAGACAAAAAACAAGGCAGTACTCGAGACAAAAACACAACAATAAGGCAGTACTCGAGACAAAACCTAAACAAATTTGTGAGACAAAGGGGCGTTTGTTTTTCTGTCCACATAGACTTGCACAATAGTTGGGAGTTTCGTTTCGATTACGTTCGAGTGTGTTTTTAAAATCAACAACATGTGGTGCATGCACCAAGATGAAAACGAAGAGGACTTGATAATGGCATCTGCTGATTTTATCGTCCTCTCCTTATCTTCGAACACAAAAAAGAAACATACATTTCGGGGTGAGACCAACATAAAGTAAACGAAACAAAGAGGTATTTATAAACTATTGGCCGATTTACGTAGTGATGATATTGGACCAAGTGGTGAGCCGCGTTCAAGTTTCAAATTAAAAAAAAATCAAGCGAAGATTTCGAGAATTTACTATGCCTGGTTGATTCTGCAATTTACTAATGAAACACAAACTTAAGAAATGCTATCAGCGTCACTCAACGATTGGCAATAATATTTTGATTCTTAGCAACAGTCGGTTAGTACCATAACATGATGTCTAAAGTATTAAATTATCGACCCTGTCTATTTCAGTGATAATACCAAAAATGTGTGATACGCTAACTCTCTCAGTGGTTTGTATAGTTTATTATATTAAATTTAATGGAATAGACAAACTATTTTTTCGAATGATTATTCAACTAAAATTAACAGAATTTTTGCTTTAAACAGAGAAGTTTCTAAATTTTACCAAAACCTAGATGCTGTGTATGAAATACACAAATTATCTCAGTCACGAATATTCAATAATGATGAAACTGGCATCACTAATGTACACAAACGAGGGAAAATACTTGCCAAAAAGGGCGAAAAACAGGTTGGATCTGCAACAAATGATGAAAGTGTAGAACATGAGTGGCAAGACTTTTTTATCTAGTGATCTACTCCAGAGAAGGAAAATCATTTATGATGTACTACAGAACCATAGGGTTATACTGTTTGTTTTATTGGTAAAAAAATTCATAACCCACTTTGTGTTTTAATAGTAAAGCAATATTGCATAATCTAGCTGAAAAAAGGTATTTTCTCAATCAACACTTGTCTTTGAGGTGACACCGCATAATTTTAGGATAGTTTGGTTAAATGAGAGTTCACAATTATTCTGACATAAACGAAGGCAAAGTCTCTCAATAATTTTCTTTCTCTTAATCTTTTTTAATCGATCGACCAAACTAGAGGCTGCGGTTGACTGTTTGGCCACCTTTAGTGTAGAACATGCAACATTTTCATGTGCCATAGGTGCTTCTGGTATTTTTGTCCCATCCATGTTTATTAGGGTGGAATGAAAAACAGGGGTTAGAACACTTTTTTTTAAACTAAGTTTTCTAATAGGGTGCAAAAGTTGCCTTTTAGGATCAGTTTTAATACTTAAAATCTTTGAAGATCTATGAAAATGTTTTGAGGTGCCGCACGGTCCTTAAAAAATTAACTTTCAAGTAAAAAAAACCCAAATTTTCAAAAAATGTTTTTGGTCTATAATGTTTATTTTAAACACTTTAAATAATGTTGATGACAAATATAAAAGCAAATTTTTCATTTAAACCGTTGAAAGTTTTCCAAGAAGATATTTATTTGAGTGCATTATATTTGTTAGTATATAAAATTTTGGTGATTTTTTATGGAATTTCAATGAATACAATTATACTATCTAAAACAGATATAAATATTTTACTTGTGGATATATATATGTGCTATAAAAGCAACATACATTCACTACAGGATAAAATTTGTCACTGTATATAAGTATATTATATTAAAAATATTCAACAGAATAAGAAAAAAGTCATAACCTTTTTTTTTAAAGAAAAACATTGTCATTTTACTTTTATATTGAAATATTCCTTAGTTTCAAATATTGGCATCAATTTCTGCGATTCTATTTCCGCTTTTAAAAATTCATCTCTTGTGAGGCCCCACATACGGCCAATGATGATTCAGTAACTAAATTCACCATCCTTTCAACGGCTTGCCTATGACACGGATAAAGGGAAAAGTCTACTGGTGGAAGGTCTTTATTAGCTTGTGCTGTACTTGTTATAAACAGTTCTAATTTCTCCTCACTTCTGTGCTTGGTCATTGGTGGCTCTGTTACTTTGATGTCATACCAAGTGATCAAATCAATATAGTCTTCGACTTTGAAGTTTATAGCTGGAATAACAAATTTTCTTATTCCTTCTTTGTGTTCCGTCCTGGCTTCAAGTAGTCGACGTAGGCTTAGCTTTCTCACATGTTTGCGTTCGTCAGTTATCAAGCACAGCAGAAGGTTTTCAGGTGCTGCAAAGTAGGCATTTCTTTGAATGACTGAATAAATTACGTTCCGAAGTTTCTCTGGGAGTTAACGAGAATACTTTATAAGTCTCCATAATGCTTTGAGCCAAGAATACATATAGTTTATCTTTATGTTGAACCAAACAGTGCATATACTTAAGGATGTATTTTGCCATCGTATAAAGATTTTCTGGTGGATTTTCTGTCCCCACATACAAACGAAGCAGGGGATTTACCATTGTCAGCCACCTTGAATGCTCAAGTTTACCTGGTTTCCTCATAGATGGATCATAAGAGCATATACTACTAGAGATTGCATGGCACATTTCCAATAAATATTGTTGGTCTGTGCTCAAGTCATCCATAACTTCCAACAAGCTATTTTCAATTGGTGTGAATTCAATTACTGGTAGTTCTTGATAGTTCTCAAGTTTCTTGCCTATTTCACCATCAAACTCATTTGGTCCTTTTGTCTTTCCATCCAGAAAACAAAATAGGTAACCTAAGGGCAGTTGATTTCCATGAAATAGACAAATAATTCGTTGTAGTAGTTTTACTATTTCTTTTTATAGTAAAGAGATGACACCATTAGTAGTTACAGTGTTAGTCACAATTACATCACATCCTACAGTAGCTATGTCTAGGGATCGCTTATTAACATTATAAAACGACACAATGATATCCATAATATCCTTTCCAGTGCTAGAACGTGGTGCCACATATCCCAAATATTTTGATCCAGGCTCTTCAATAAGTGACACATGTTCTTCTACAACAGTTTTCCTGTGATATTTGCTCCCTATCTTTTCCTGTACCAAAGTTTCGTCTCTGCTTCCATCAAAATAAAGTCCTTTATTAGTTGTTGTAGTTCTTTCATTATGGCCTTCTATGCAGTTTTTTCGATTCTCTGACCTTTCTCTTCTAATCTTCATTCTAACAATTACTTTACTTTTGTCATCTTCACTAATGAGGCCGCTATCCTGAAGAACTGCACTCGCAATTGCTGCAGCAGCTCTATTAGAAACAGCAGTTCGATCACATACCGAATTTACAGAAGGAAATTTCATGCGCATTTGCGAACTTAGTGTTGAAATCTGATAAGATTTTGAAGCCACAACATCATTTGCTTCTAATTTCATGTCTTCTTCATCGTTCTCATCTACGACACATTTTCCATCTATTCCATTCTTTCAGTATTTTCTGTTCCTTATAATTTGTTTCTCTCTCCAATACTTTGAGTTTTTTTATGCTAAATTTCTAGATACTGCAACATCAACTGCACTCATAATCATTTTTTCAAGTCGTTCTTTGGACTTTAAAATTATTTGCTCTAAATTCGGAAACTTCTTTTCTTTCTCACATTTACAAAGCGCAAAATTTAGACATTTGTAGGCAGCGATGTCAAAAAGAAGTTTACTCTCATCCTTAAACAAAATCAAAAGCCTTAATTACCTCTATTTTCTGATCTGAAAATATTTTTTCTGCCTATCATGATGCTTTCTAATCATCTGTAAGATACGAGTGTGGGATACGATCGGAATAGAAGCTCTTGACCACAACTTTTTAATTTTTTCTATCAATTTTTCTGATATTTCACTTACGGTAGGTTCCTTATAAGCACTATCTGTTTTTTTTTTTTTTTAGCACCGCGTCTTACTACCCGTTCGGGTTATACGCTTAAGTACTAATTACACTAATGGATTAGGAAATGGGAAGGTTTAACTTAGAGGAAGTGAACCCGCATTTGCGTGGAGGGAGAGTGGAAAACCATTTAGGAAAAACCACCCCAGTTCACCCGACCGAGATTCGAACCTCGAACTCCCCGTCTTCAGTGGTCTGACTCAACACGACTGGCGCGTTAGCCAACTACGCCACTGAGGCGGGTATATCTGTTGTTAGCTCATGCCTTATATTAAGATAACACTTCATTACTTCTTCATAGGTCAGCAGTAATATTTTACTAAGGTCTTTTGGATAGCCAAAAATTGAGCACTAGTGCATTGGCCGAGTCTGTACCGTTTTTGACATTACCATTTTTACTTTACTGTTACAAGATATACAGAAAAGAAAATAACACTATTGTCTACACAGCGTAAAACCCGAACGGTTAGTAACACGCAGTGCTAAATTGATAATAAAAAACTATAGTCTATAACACAAAAAGAAAAACTAGATGAAAAAACAACTCAAATGAAACTGTTTCACATTGGAATTGTAGTACCACATCACAGCATGAAGCTCAGAAAGCCACCGACTGGAGTGGAGCTTGGAGTTACCCCTCCCTGCCTACTAAGCTGCGCTTGTTACAGCTTGTTCAAGGTCGCACTATACCTCAGCTATGCTACTACTTGTCACTTTCTGTCTGATATTTATGGAACGAAGAATATCACAGTTAAATGTTTAAGTAAAAATAAATTAATAACAAAAAATTTCAAAAATGTAAAATATGTGCAGAAACCACAAAAAGTAAAAAACTTCAACCCGTTTGCGGCACCTCAAAAACTTTTCTGATTGCTTAGATGTTTTAGTCAGTTCATTACATGAGTAAAAGGCAAGTTTATATCGCTATTAGACATTTGATTTTTAAAAAAATTTCATTCCACCCTAATGTTTATCCTTCCTAAAGAGCGTACGATCCCTCCAGGAGCCCAGGAGCACAAAAAAACGGGTGGATGAATGACCAAGTGTCTCTCAAGTTGTTAGAACATTTTGCTGCAAATGTAAAACCTACACCTGAGGACCCTGTGCTTTTAATATGCGATAATCATGAAAGTCATGTCTTTTTGGCAGCCAAGAGCTTTGTAAAATGAACGGAATCGTCATGGTTTCAATTCAACTCCATACCTCTCACAAACTACTATCTCTCGATGTATATTTTACGGAAATCATTCAACAACGATTGCGACTTATTAAAAAAACTCTTAGCACCTATACAGAGAATTCAAGGTATCAAATGAGAATAACTTTCTATGACCTCGCATATCTCTTCAACAAGGCCTATATGAAAGTAGTAACTATATAAAAGGAAGTTTCTGAATTTTGGAAAGCAGGCATTGCACCTTTAAATCTGTCTGTATACAGTGATGATGAGGATTTCCTTCCTGCGGAGACATTTCTTATGGGTAGTATTGCTGAATCAGAAGATAACCCTGCCCAGGCCTACACCTAATGAACAGCCAACAATTGAAGAACACCTGACCAGACGTGGAGATGATCTGCAGCCTCTAGCAGCCAATACACTCAAATGCAGCAACCTATCACTGTTGGTAGACACGAACCAGTCACAGGTCCAAGAAGAACAGCCAGCAGATGAAGAAAACGGCCTAAAATCTGCTAGCAGCCACGCTTCTCACGTAAGGAAACGTAGCCCGGATGGTAGCGAGATTGTTCCAGGTCCATCATCTGGTGGCGTCACAGTTTGCGACGTCTCACCTTTCTGCAGCACTTCAACATTCACAGAGACTAGCACAAGGTCTAAGCCTTAAGGAAGGCAGAAGCAGCATTTGCAGATTTTAACAGCAACACCACTGAAATGTCATTGAAAGAGGTAGCGAGTAAAAGACTGAAAACAAATTAATGGAAACAAGCAACAAGGAAGCTAAATACAAGCGCAAAGAGAAAAAAGGATCCCAAGAAAACTCGTAGAAGAATACGGTTTGACAGTTCTACAGCTGAAGAAGGGAATGAATGACATGCCTTAAAACTTGTGCGACGATGGACTTTGATGATCGTGCCGATCTGAATTTTTCAAATGACGACACATGTTTTGTGTGGCCGTCGGGCACATGATCTGCGCAGTGGGTGGGGATCACTAGAATGATACACGTGTTATTTCTGTGGAAAGTACATTTTTGTAGACTGATTTGAAACTCTATGAGTTAAGTTTCTGTGAATCTCCTAAAGACAATTACAAGACTAGGTTTGAATTTGGATTTCTATTTCTTACTCGTGACATGATTGTTTTAGATGCTTAATCCCTCCTTTTTAAACTTAAGCCCTGATCTTTATGATTTTATTAGGGCGTACATCCAATAAAAATATTACTATTTTAGGTGAAGGATCAAAATTAAATTTATGTCAGTAGGGACTATCTGATTTTATATTTTATTTTATTTTTGTTATTCATTCAAGAGGTTGATTGAAATTTTGGAGTTATAAAGTTCTCACTTTTCATTGATATTTATTTCGCCCAAACTTTGAAATGTTTTACAGCTGTAGTGTTTTGTCAGGCACTAACCTAATGTATTTTCGGAATTACCCCACCCGGTTGGACAATCTCTAACATCGCAACTCTGTGGTGAATCATAAAACAAAATATTTAAACCCTTTTCATTTTACAGCAATTTTTCCCTTAAGTGTTCGGCATTCCCCCAACCTCCCCTGTATTGGCATCAGTAAGATGTGACAGTTGCAATTCATATGACTTGACGTACGCTTGTACGAAGGTAATAACTTAGTTCCTAACTGCCAAATACCGTATTCCTACTTCACCGCAATTTTGTTTACCGTCCAGTTTAACCACATAACGCAGCACATCAATACATATTCAATTGATGAACACAAACCGAACTATAAATATGTATAGACCCCTGGATATCGAATTGACGGAACAGTTTGTGACTAGCTAATGGCTAAGTTATCTTTTATCTAGGTCAGGGTGGTCCAACGTTTTCATCCCAAGGGCCAAATCTGGCCATCAGCTTGCACCGCGTGCTAAAAATATCATGTATTATACTATCCCATCAACTTAATATTAGCCTACAATAAACACTAATAAAATATTGTTACATAATATATAATTGTATTTTTGGTTGGAAGATTCTTTCAAACTTTACTGCCAAAAAAAGTGTATTAATCCCCTAAAAATATATAATGAAATACACACACATACAGAATCCATTATAAATAGACTATATATTTATAAATCTTTTTAATGATCAAATATATGCATAATAAAATGCATTAGTTACCTTTTTAACAAGTACTTTTATTTGAATTTCACATCTCCCCACCGAGGGTTTCCCTTTAAATTTGGTCCAGGAATCTGTAAGAGCCACATTTTAAGTGAGAACGGGCCGCAAGTTGGACCACACTGACCTAGATTAACACTAGTTTCTAGAGACGTTTAATAAGGGAAACCAATCTCTCCTGCATTCACTTACAAGAGGGCGGAATATCATCTCTGTTACAATCTCTCCTGCATTCACTTACAAGAGGGAGGAATATCATATCTTTTGCAATCTCACCTGCATTCACTTACAAGAGGGCAGAATATCATCTCTGTTGAAATCTCACTTGCATTCACTTACAAGAGGGCGGAATATCATCTCCGTTGCACTCTCTTCTGCATTCACTTACAAGAGGGCGGAATATCATCTCTGTTGCACTCTCACCTGCATTCACTTACAAGAGGGCGGAATATCATCTCTGTTACAATCTCACCTGTATTCACTTACAAGAGGGCGGAATATCATCTCTGTTGCACTCTCCCCTGCATTCACTTACAAGAGGGCGGAATATCATCTCTGTTGCACTCTCCCCTGCATTCACTTACAAGAGGGCGGAATATCATCTCTGTTGCACTCTCACCTGCATTCACTTACAAGAGGGCGGAATATCATCTCTGTTACAATCTCACCTGTATTCACTTACAAGAGGGCGGAATATCATCTCCGTTGCACTCTCCCCTGCATTCACTTACAAGAGGGCGGAATATCATCTCTGTTACAATCTCACCTGCATTCACTTACAAGAGGGCGGAATATCATCTCCGTTGCACTCTCCCCTGCATTCACTTACAAGAGGGCGGAATATCATCTCTGTTGCACTCTCACCTGCATTCACTTACAAGAGGGCGGAATATCATCTCTGTTACAATCTCACCTGTATTCACTTACAAGAGGGCGGAATATCATCTCTGTTGCACTCTCCCCTGCATTCACTTACAAGAGGGCGGAATATCATATCTGTTGCACTCTCCCCTGCATTCACTTACAAGAGGGCGGAATATCATCTCTGTTGCACTCTCCCCTGCATTCACTTACAAGAGGGCGGAATATCATCTCTGTTGCAATCTCACCTGCATTCACTTACAAGAGGGCGGAATATCATCTCTGTTGCACTCTCACCTGCATTCACTTACAAGAGGGCGGAATATCATCTCTGTTGCAGGTGAGTCAGACTCGCTCACCGTGCGACCAGTCTTATTAGTTACGGTACATTCTGCAGGCTCGCCTTAGTTTATATCTGTTAATTTATTCAAGGTATTTAACATGCACTTTCTGAACTAACTGATTATATTAACACACGACTTATAAACTTAAATCTAGAACAGACACATCATCCAGCACCCGGCCATTAATTCATCACCGTGAAAGGGGAACCCACATTCCACCCATGGTACATTTTTCAGTCATGCTGGGACCCTTAACTCAGACAAACACGCTACCGACTGAGCTAAGATGGCGGACAATTCTTTAGTTTATAGCTTGTAGTCAAAGCCTGGATTATGATGAAACTAACTCGTAAACTTATTTGTTATTTGGTTTTCTTTGGGAAAAAAAAAGATTTGTATCAACATTTTTACCATTACTTGAATCACTACTATTGTTTATGCTAGTTAGGGCTGGACTCATCAGCCCTTTGGTCGATTAGGTCGATACCGATCATTTGATTATTGTTTTTCTCACTAAAGGGGCTCAATTTACCCTCTTAACTAACTAAAAAGTCTTGGAGAGCTGTAATGATAATCCTGAGAGTAGGGAGGGAGACTAGGGGGTTCAAACCCCCCTCCCCGATGTTTTTAATATGAAGCTTAAAAATAGCCTTGTATCAAAACTTCAAATAACTTAGAGAAGCATTCATTTTTCAAATATGTGTTGGGTGAAGACCACTTTCAATACGTTCTTAAGGCGTCTAGTTAAAAAAAACCAGGTGGGGATCATTCCAAATAATAGTATCCAAATTTCCAAAAATTTATGGGTTATAACTATTCTAAATAGCTGTTAAAAAGAGTATAATTTTCAAAAATTCTCCAAATGAGTACCACTATTAATAGTTTCTAGGAGTATCCAATTTTCTAACATTAACTGGGTGAGAGGATGGTGAAAAAACCCTAAAAACTATTTTTTTGTTACTTCCCCCCCTGCCCTTATTCCACCCTCTAACACAAATAAAGTTCCACTACTCCTGTAGAAAATAACAATGTTCTTATTTATTAGAAATTAATAATAAGTCTTAACATTATGTCATAAGCTTACGATTTTGACCCCGCCCCCTCCCAAATTAAATTTTCCCTAAGCCCATGGATAAACTGTACCTGTCTCCTTGCCATATCCAACGCTTACTTACCCCCATTCAATTTGATTTTGATTCAGAGAACAGTTTGGATAGAAACTTCAAACTTATTTATCTATGGCCGACATTGATAACATTTTACTATATTGTGTTATTTTATAGGCAATGATAATATCTATAATAAGTGACAGTTGCTTATCACATGACTTGATGTATGAATATATTAATTTTTTTAGTAACTCTAGTAACTATCAAACACTTCTTCCTACCAAAATCATCCTATAACTGAAATAGATGTATCGAGAAGATAGCTACTACGGCTGATCAATACGGCTCTGACAGGGCAATTTTATATCATGCGTCATAGATTGCGTCACTTAAGATGAGTGTGTAGGGGACGCGAGAAAAGGTCATTGTTTATAGCAAAAACTTTTTTTTTTAGGAACATAGAGTTTAATTTTCCTCACATGGTGATATCAACAGTTGTGTCAACAACAAGGGTGTTCTAGAACTTAATGATAACTTTTCCTCTTCGTAAAAAGTTTGCCATATAATGCCGCTATGCTTATGACGAATATTCAATAACTTTTGATATCACCGCGTGAAGAAAATTAAACTTTATGTTTCTACTGGAGCAATATTTTATCTAAATCTAGCAAAAAAATTTTTTGCCAAAAAACTGGTAAAACACTTGCCATTTCTCGCGTTCACTGTATTCCCACCTTAAGTTTTTTTTGTGACTCAGTATCGGGTTTTTCAGCAGAACTCAATAGTAATTGGGTGTCGGGGGATTCCCGTGCTTCCAGACGTCCTGCAAGATTCTTGTTGCTCACACTCACTGGCTATAGTCGGACCGACATTTATTGGCAGTTTTAACTCTAGATTCGTGTGAGTTATTCATGCAACAATTTTGACGGATAATGTTAATTTGTAAAGCTTTAAGAAGACATAGCTTGGTTATTGCTATCTTTTCTTTGTTTATGGTTTGGATCTTTAAAAAGGGCCAACGTACACGTCAAATTCCTACACTCTTTCATAACCATTATCTTATTTTTACAACTTGTTAGTCTGCAGCATGGTTTCTTAATAATAAACCGGTTATTTTAATATCTCGAGAAGCCTCGCCAGTGATCTCGAGCGTTTAGGCGTCATTCGTTTCGGGCGATGTCCAGCCAACAGTCTTCTGAAACTAATTTATACTTGACGCCATGTGACGATCAATTAGTGCGTATATCCTACTAATTGCGGTCCCAGCTGCTAATTACGCCAACAGCAGCTTCCTGTAATAACAACACACACATTATTTGGCTTGATATTTAATTACACTTATTTTTAAGTTAAACAAGGGATTTCTACGCAAAAGTTTTTATTTCTGTTCTCAGTAAATTGTGTAATTGTACATTGTATAATTACGTCATGACAAATAATTGTTTTGGCTACTAGGATGGAGAAGGAATAATAAAAACTCAGTTTTGCCGTTTAACAAGGTGAAGCGTATCTTTTATGTAAACTATTATATTGTTTTGTTGTTAATATGTTGTTATTTGGCGTCCTTTTTTAACAATATAGGATAGTAATACACCGCATTTTGTTGCTACAGTTCGAATCTAGGGTCGAGTACTCTTAGGGACGATTGCCCATTCTACCTCCCCGATAATATAGTCCATCTACAGTAGGAGTGTAGGTAATTGACAGATAGCACAAGGTTCTTTATTACAAACATTGGCTAAAAGTATTATTAGAAGCGTCTGATAACACTTTTTATGAATGATATAGTATTACTAGGCAAATAACTATTTCCGAATAGTTTGACATTAATGACTTTCAGTCAATGTTTATAATAAAGAAGCTTCTGTCACCTCCGGAGGACTCTATACTCATGGGTTCAAACCCAACCGGGGTCGATGGATTTTTCTTGAGCGGTAAAAATCCATAGCACAACTTCCGTTGGAGGGGATGTAAATCCGTCGATTGTGGCATGTAAAAGAACCCTGGAAGGTATCTGAAAATACCTTTCCTTGCAAAATTGGCAGGCCATTTCTCGCTTGCTCATAGAAATTATCGTGTGCTGATATAATAAGTGGATACAGAAAGTGCATGTCAAATACCTCAAATATTTTTTTAAATAAATAACTTGGTATGGTCACGACTATATCATAGAATATTTTACTATGAATTACACGCAACTAAAAATATTTAAATATTTCTAAAGGAATCCCGTGGATTAATCATGCTGTTTGTAATAATATGTAATCTCAATAAATGAAATATTGTTTAATTTCATATAAAAAAATCGTCCCAACACATTATTTGATGTATTTATGTAATATACTCTAGGTGCCTTGTCCCCCAACACATTATTTGATGTATTTATATGTAATAGACTCTAGGTGCCCTCGTCCCTCAACTCTGTCCCCTTACCTACTCAGTAGGTCGCAAGCCACAACTGCGTAGAATGTTCCTGAAATTAATTGTAAAATATTCATCTTATGTCGCACTCCAAGCATGCCATTGATCGTCCTGTGTGTTCTTTATCGATAACCTACTTACTGTGAACCAATGCTCTCCTTCATAAAACATAATTTACAATCATTAGTAGTATTTCTGTTGACCTCTAGATAGTTTGCTCCATATCCGCAGTCATGTGACCGGGGGAGGATGTTTTATCCCGAGCCAGATCAGCTCGAGTTACATTATTCTATAAGCTTTATTGACAAGGAGTGCTAGTATCCAGTAACACTTACTACTAAGGGGTCGTCCATAAACCACGTAACGCTTTTTCCCTACTTTTTTAGCCCCCCCCCCCCCCTCCGTGTTACGTAACTTTTCTCACCAAGAATGAATGTCATTATTTCATAGGAAAGATTAGTGATACTAAAGGAAGGATTCAGAATTAATACTTCTTAAAATCAATTTTAAATCCTGAACATAAATTATTTCAGAGAGTATTATTATTTATGGATAGCTACACATACAAACAGATAAGACAGACAAGTACAGACATAAAGACGTTGAATTCAAATTCCTCAGGTTCAAGAGGAAAAACCTATGCTATATTTATGTTATGGATGTCAGGTTTGCGATCTGAGTAAGAACAAGACGGCACTGCTACGTGCTGACAAGGATGGCCCTTTTCAATAATAGCGCTCGCTAGATGATGATGTTGAAGTGTCCACATCAGATGCTTGACGCTGGGGGAAGACATATTTATTAATATTGTGCACTTTTTTGATAGTCATATAGAGAGCTGTTTAAAGAATTCTAGTGCGTATAACCCGAACGGGTAGTAAGACGCGGTAATAATAATAATAATAATAATAATAATAATAATAATAATAATAATAATAAAGAATTCTAAGTATACAACTTTTCTAAATTATTATTGGATTAATCTACAACTTTACTTTAATTAACTTTTCAATACCTAGACCTATGTTTTGTTCCAACATCAATCCTGGATCCTGGCTTCACTCTTGAAAATGACTAGATGGCCAATGAAGCAGAGATCGGGGTTCAAATACCTGTCGGGTATACTCAGAGTGGCTTTTCCTAAATGGTTTTATAATATCTCTCCACGTTAATAAGGGTATATTATTACCTTTAGAATTCTACCTTCATTTATACTCAATTAGATAAATATAATAAAAAATAATTAGAATAACTACAATATCACCCTACAAAATGTATAATAAAAAGGTAGAATTTTAAAGAAAATTTACCATTTGCATAGAGGGTGAGTGGGAAACCATGTAGGAAAAGCAACCCTCAGTAGACCTGACTGGTATTCGAACCCCATCTCCCCAACATCGGCCGTCTAGTCTACTGAGAGAATGACTATCTAGACAATGCAGCCACCATAACGTATGTATAATAGTTGCATTTATATACACACACATTATATTTATCAGAAGGGAAAAGTTATAGGCTCAAATTCACCTACCTTTTGTGAATAATTAATGATATTTGAAGCTTTACTTTTCGTAACATGCTGCTGGTACGAAGAAATAACACTATTGATGGACTCCTCAAACTTGCCTTGAGATAAATTCTGTACTTTTGCTTCTTTCCATGTCACTACAACATCTTTTTGAGACTCTTCCACTATTTTTTTTCTGGATATTGCTTTTTATACGCAAGCAGTAAAAAAAGTCTACTCTTTTTGAAGAAATTATTTTTGTTTCTGTACAAACACAAGTAATTATTCACGGCCTTTGTAAAATAATGTGCAGTAGGAATATAAATTATACTTAAACTCAACTATACTTATAAACTAAAGCCACTTCGACTGACAGCTGCTATCCAACTAAAAGCACGTGAGGGGTCAGTAGATTGGACAAATCTAAACAAATGTGTGAGTATAAACATGTCACTATCATCCGCATGAAAATATGTTTTTTTCGACTGTGCTTGGTGCTCTTAGTCTCAGGCAGACAATGCCACCTAAACGAATTCGAAATATTGATAAATAAAAAGTAAGTGCTAAACTTGCATTTTCAACGCCACAGATATTCGGAAGTTATCTATAAGTATGTTTATCAAAGGTGAACACATGAACAATAATATTGTTTTCAACATTATAATTTGACTTTAAGACCTGTGTTACGTAACACTTTGATGTACACCATGTAACAGCATGTAGACATTAGAGCTCACCCCTCCTCCCCTCAAAGCGTTACGTGGTTTATGGACGACCCCCAAGTGGAAACATTGTTTCTACACTGTCATGAGTCATGACACTCGTTATAATACAAGAGCCTTTTAAGAAAAACGATCATATTTTTTTGCATTCTCACAACACCCAGATTGTTAACTCATCACTAGAGCCCCGTAAAAATGGTTTTATTTTTAGTTAAATTTAGTTTTTTAAATCTCACTTTTCGGTGTTATTTCGTGTGTATTCAAAATCGCATGTTATCTGAGGTGTTTAACTATTAATTACATATTGAGACAATGTATACAGAATTAAAATTTACTATTGAAACCTTATATATATTTGCTTTAAAATTCTTTGTCAAATTTGTCTACATATTTCACAATTTTGTAGCCTAAAGTTAGCTTACACTACAGCAAAATACTAATCAATTTACAGCATGGTCAAAATTTCTGATTAAAATCTTCTTAATTTCGTGTTTATATAAAGATTGTTTTGTAAAAGCGGTGTTATGTTGTTTTATAGGAATATTTCGTGTAACAAGACAATTTCGTTTTATTTCGCTTTTCAAAAACATTGTAAATTATATCTAAAAACTATCAAAGGAAAAAGTACTTGATTCCATCGTTGTATGTCACTTTTCGCTTTATCGCGTCCCACCATTTTTACGGGGCTCTACTCATCACTGTGAAAGAGTAAACCCACATTTCACCAATGATACAATTTTTCGGCCATGCCGGGAATCGAGCTCGGGACACTTTGCTCAGTAGACAGACACTCCACCGATTGAGTCAATGTGGCGGAACACTAAGGGTAAATAAATTAAAACGGTTATTTTAAAAGTAAATACACCAGCACTCTCGCGAGTATGAAAACCAGTAATCTCCAGTATAACCAGTTAGAAAGTAGACATGGCAAGCTGCCTTTATTTGCACGTTCGTTTTGTGACACAAAGTAGGATACTGGTAGCAAGAAACTTTTGCCAAATACAAACTTTTTTGTGGTCAACATTTGATCAGATTTATTATATTACTAGTGTTATGCCGGGATCACGATCAACTTAACGTTAACTTAACGTATGTGTGATCACGATTCACGTAACTTAACGTAACAAATCGAGCCAGAATCTTCATTCTCGACTATGATCTGTGATTTGCACTAGTTTTACAGTGATCTGTGAATGTTTACAGTTTTCAATCGATATAATAAATATCTATTACTAAACTTTTTTGATAAATTTAGCTTTCCTATTTTAATTTAATTATTTTGTTTCAATGTCTGATCACTAGAACTTATGATAAAGAGTAAACATTGGTCATAATACCAACAGATGGATTACTAAATAGCCCTGGTGACGTCACTTTCATAATGATTGGCTGCTAGATCACGTGATACCCTTCAAGTAACGTTCACTTAAAGTAAAAGACCTCCCAGGAGACATATCTTACGTTAAGTTAACTGCATCGTGATCGCTTCCATTTAAACACACGAGGAGGTCCTTTACGTTAAGTTAAGTTACGTTAACTTTAAGTTAACGTTAAGTTGATCGTGATCCAGGCATTAGTTTACAGGTATTGACAGTAGCGTACCCATGGGGAAGAGAGGGGGGCTCCAGCCCCTTTACCGTAGTTTGGGGATGCCCCAAGATCTACGCAGATCCGAAGAGAAAATAATAAAGGGGAAGGGGTTGGTAGTATGGCCAGTTAAACAGTATAAGCAAAGAAAGCAAGTGCCACCCATCCTTGTGTTGATCCTCCCTAGTAAGTCCTAATTGATGTTCTTGCAGTCTAGGAAGTGGCCTAGTCCTGAAGATTGCGACAGGCTCCAAATCTCCCAGTTTCACACGCACAGTGGCTAGACATTTACCTGCTATAAATAATTGGTGATTTTTGTGACAATAGGCCTATGTGACGGTCAAGCCTACTTTAATTTAGGCCTATTTATTTTTTATTTTGTTAGATTATCACGTTTATAATATTAAAATATAAATGACAAATACCAATAAAAAACCTTCCAAAAAAACTTCTAGGTGTATATTATTGTTTAAAAAGATTTGCCTCTGGTGGTTGGGGGAAATCTCCCCCAAACCACCCTTGAGCCCCACATACTTCGCGATCCTGCGTAAGCTACTGGGTATCGATCTATTAAGGGTAATCGCGCATTGGAACATAATTGAAATAAATAACAATTTTTCGTCAACAAAACATTATTATTGGCACCGTGTCTTACTACCTGTTCGGGTTATACGCACTTACTGATGACATTAGACGTATTAAATATTCTAAACTTACAAACTGCACGCGCTTGATCTTTTATATTTGACTTGCTCTAGATGAACGTGTAAATATTTCAATACGATCGACTGAATACTTTATAAACTATTAAATGTTTACTACTACACATACAAATTACATTTTTAATCAGCCTTTTTTTTTACTTATTTACTTTTTATTTTACTGTGTTAAAATTTAAAAGGTATTTCAAATCAATGGCGGCTGTGAACCATTAAATATTTGATTTTTGTCTTTAGGAGGTCGTGTTTTAAAAATAGCTTGAGCCACCACATCTTCTCACGGTGTTCAGTTTTTAAACATCGCTTCACTTAAGACATTTTTGCGCGGATATACCAAATCTGAGATGCTCTACTACAGACGATTGTAGCTGCATTTTTAACTAACGTTTTATCTCATTAAAACCCCAAACGATGACCCCTCACCTCCATCTGCAGCACTCGGACACTACCGCCAAATAAGAGTATTATATAATGTTTCACTAAGATCACAGGTCCCGGGAAGATATGAAGCTCGCCAATTTGCTTTGATGGCGGGGTACCCCTGGAGCAGTGATAGAAGGGTAGGGGGAATGCTACCAAGGGTAGCGTGTCTCAACAGGGGAAGGGAAATAAATAAATAATATTGTTTTTGTTCAAGAAGTATTTATAGGTTTTATCACTTTGGGAGTTTTTTTTAACCTACAATGGTTTATAAACCTTTAATATATTTATTTTTATTACCAATCCAATATAAGGTTTGGGGAAACTTAGCATCATAGTCAACCCTGACGCTATTAGTTATACGTTATTGATAAACAAAAACCCAGACTAAACAACATTAGCTGCGAGAATCTTAACAGTATCGAACAAGTGCCATAGTGGCACTTGGTGAGCTGCCGGCCCCACGAGACTTAATACCCTTGACCGGCGCTGACAGACACGGGTTTAAATATGGAATCAAGGTCGACGCAGTCTTGTAGCGATGAACACTCACTGGGTTTAGATATTGATAGAAGCGCTCTGACTCAACCATTACCAAACGTAATAATAAACAACATAATTACATCAAGCAAGTTGCAAGTCTAAGATTTCATATCTCGATTTTATTTTAACAATTAATATTAATTTATACATTGTTATTATGGTTCCGCACGCACTCTCAAAAGCGATGAACTTTAAAGTATTTTCTCTATGAGATTGCACTCATTATGATCTATTTTTGATTATGTCGGTTTTGCAAAACATAGAATTTGGCACTAAACATGTTCATTTTCTTTCTGGCCGTTAATGCCGGGAATTGAACTGTATATTAATTACCGCTTCAATCCTTGAGGATGTTGCGGCTTCTGAGAATCTTCTGAAACTGATTTTATGAGAGGATGAAAGTGGGAATAGACTATTCACGCGCATTTCGCCATTGACATAAAATGACCTGTTCCAATGCTGGACTCATGGCAAGAGGAAGAGGTCAAATAAACTATTCCACGACGAGCCTGAGTTTGTCAAACTTGTGAATAGTGACAACTACATTTTAGCACACAGGCCTAAGAACCCACTTCTGACAATGTAACTAAAATGCTCTGATGGTGCTCTACCATCATTCTAAATTAGCACCGCGTCTTACTACTTGTTCGGGCTATACGCACATTATGTACCAATTACGCTAATGGGCTAGGGATGAAAAAAGTGAATTTAGAGGAAGTGTACCAGCATGTGCGTGGAGAAAACCCCCTTCAGTACACCCTACTGGGATCGAACCCTGATCTCTCCCTCTTCGGCAGTCCAGTCTACTACGACAATGACGCCTTGGGGCTTAGACCGTTCGACCACTAAAGCGGGTTAGTCATATTAAAGATGAGTTTTGTAGTTTAGGCTTGCAAGAACACCATTTACAGATATGAGCTATCTATGGTGATGTGTAGGCTACTCTCTCATCACGAACTTCCCATATGGTTGGGTTTGAATCGAAATAGCCTTTTAATAAAACATGTAACTGAGCGATTTGTTTAAAAAAGTGTCATGAACCGATCTGATCGACTCCGCCTTCTACAGTTAAAAATTGTCATGAACCGATCTGATCGACTCCGCCTTCTACCATTAAAAATTGTCATGGACAGATCTGATCGACTCAGCCTTCTATCGTTAAAAGTGTCATGAACCGATCTGATTGACTTCGCCTTCTACAGTTAAACATGAACCGATCTGATCGACTCCGCCTTCTATCGTTAAAAGTGTCCTGAACCGATCGGATCGACTCCGCCTTCTATCGTTAAAAATTGTCATGAACCGATCTGATTGACTTCGCCTTCTACAGTTAAACATTGTCATGAACCGATCTGATCGACTCAGCCTTCTATCGTTAAAAGTGGCATGAACCGATCTGATCGACTCCGCCTTCTATCGTTAAAAATTGTCATGAACCGATCTGATTGACTTCGCCTTCTACAGTTAAACATTGTCATGAACCGATCTGATCGACTCAGCCTTCTATCGTTAAAAGTGCCTTGAGACGATTTGATCGGCGTTTCCATGTTTGTACTAGTTTTGTTGTTAGGTACCCGATAGATAAGGTAACAATAACACTCCCCTCTATTATAGAGCAGGGCAAATACAATTGATAAAAACAATATGAAATAGCTGTGGAACTCTTAGCACACGAATACGTTGTGGGCATTGCAAGCTCATTTTCCTAGGGGGTGGGGGCTGTCCACTAGAACATTGTATTGTACCTTTAGCCTATACAAGTTCTTATACGTATATATGGATCCGTCCTACAGGGATCTGAACCCTCCGGTCTTCAGCCTTTCTACCCCTTTGAAATGTATCATGTAAAACACTGCATGTATATCAAATCTTAACAAACTCTTAAAGCCATTCTCGAAATATTTTGAACTTAAAGTAGTCATATGTAAACTACCTATTAATCAATTTTTCTTTGAAAAACAAGCTTACAGTGCTATTCATAATGTAAAACCTCTTATGATATACATTTTAAACAAAATCATATAACAATTTTCGAGAAATATCTAATTAAAAAAATTATTCACTAGTAAACGATTCTCAAGCGAGTTTTTTTCCTGAAAAAAAAGGGAACATAGTATTTATTAACTGTAATGTCAAAAACATCGCAGATATCCATTTTTAACAAATTTGTTTGAGCCATTTTTAAAAATACTAATAAATAAACAACCCTTATTTTTAAGGGTTAGAATTAAAATTTATAAAACGGCCCACGGCCCATATAATACCTAAATATCAAGTTTGAACTAAATCCATCAAACTTCTGTTACGTCACCAGGTCCAGACAAAGATACACACAGTTACGGCACCAGGCACAGACAGAGATACCCACAGTTACGGCACCAGGTACAGACATACAGAGATACATACACAATTTCTAGATCCACTCTTTTTGGGTCCGGAGTTACATTAAACGTCAATATTCGTCATAACCTCAAGGTCAAAGTTATTCACGATTATAATATTTTCTCTTTATATGAGAAAGTATATATATATATTTTTGTGTGTATTATATATATATATATATATATATATAAATTCAAAAAGAACAAAATTACAAAATGGTTATCTTAAAACTTACAATAAGCTAATATAATATTGTCTATATTAGCACCATTGATAGAATGTAGGGAACTAAAGGTATGTGAAATATTGACAGAGCTGATTTTACAGTCAGAAGTCTTACAAGGGGCATCTTGAAGTTGGATATTAAAATATTAACAGCGAGTAGTTGGTTCATGATATGTACAATTAAAATTGCAGTAAAAGTAAAAATCTCTAACATTAAGTTGTATGTGTGTAATAGTTTTTAAGCCTATCTATGACAGGTTGATGCTACTACCACCCAACCTAACAAAGATTCCAACTTGGCCTTTTTCCTTAACAACTCAGTAATTTGAGTTATATTAATAGAAACAAATGTGTGGAAATGTGACATTAGCTTGTTCTCAACGACTTTTTAAGTATACTTGTGGAGCTTTGAGGCTAAGCTCGAGGAAAAAGGTCTCAAGATTTAACTTTCCTCTCGCAAATACAACAATTTTTGATAAGCTCACAACAGAAAATTTCAAGATATTTAAAAACTCTTTGCTTTAAGATAAAGTTTCCTTGTTTTTTCCCCCCTATTTATTATTGACATGACAAAGGTCGCTTGCAGGTGAAGGGCGAAAGGGAGTTTAAGCTTATACAGAATAAAGTAGTAGTTTATAAAATGAGACAGACCATTGTATGTTAAGCCATGTGGCGTGACAGCAAGTGAAAATTTCTCCCTGATCAACTAACCAGCCTTAACGTTGAAATTTAAATCAAAAATGATAGGCGTAGCCTTAAGTGGCCACAAACCTCGTCTCAAACTTCAGGACGAATCCTTGATAACTTAATGGTAGAACTTTGGCGCCGGCTTCAATTCCCGTGTTATTTTGTAATCATATTTTCTTATGAAATAAATGTACCTATTTATATAAACTGTTTTATACCATTATTAATGATCCTTGTCTAATTCTGAAGTTCATTCGTAGCTAATTTGAATTGATCAACCCGAAAGTAAACATATCCTGCAACATAGGCAGTTGTTCGGACAGTTCTGTTATACGGATTGCCCTAAGTCAGGGGCTGCCATTCAGGTACTAATAAATAGAACACCCTTCGCTCTCTCCCCCCTCCCCCCCCTCCTTGTTTGTGAAAATAGTCTTTACAGTTTTGTTTGATCCTGCCTTGGGAGGAAAACACCTTTTTTTGGGCTACGTGCATTGGTACGTATAGCCAAGGGATATCGACAACTCTTTTTGTGCACCACGTCTTACTACCCGTCTGGGCTAACCACATATCTACAGTAAAATAGGGAGGACGAGGAAGGTATAATCAAGAGGGGATGTACCCGCATTCGCGTGGAGAGACGATTGTAAACCATTCAAGACAATAACAGCCTAAATACACCCTGCCGAGATTCGAACCCCGACTTCCTGACAAACTGAACGAGGAGAGATTGACGCCCAAGCCCGGGTCCTCTAAAACATAATTATTTATTAATTTAAGGTATTTAACGTGTACTTTCTGAACTGACTGACCGTTATCAACGCACGAATTATAAACTGAGTTATATCTAGAACAGACACAACATCCAGCCCCCAACTGTTAATTTATCACTATGAAAGGGGGAAACCCACATTTCACCAATGATATTTTTTTCGGCGATTCCAAGAGTCGAACCCGGGACCTTTAGTTCAGTAGAAAGACACGCTACCGGAGCTAAGGTATCGAGGAGCCGTTATTCAACTTTCACTTTTGATAACTTTAGAGTTGACAACTGCATTGTTTTATTTTTTATAGGTTCTTCTCGTGTCGATTAGAATAGGACTATGGTTCATTGGCTCATAAAGTGATACCACAATAACTACACCCTCCCCTCCCCCCATATGTTTTAACTTTTATATATATATATATATATATATATTAAAAGAATTGTATTTTTTCCTTCCTTTATCTAAAACGGACAAGAGTTCTCTAAAAACATAAACATAATAAATAGTTGTAATTGTTTGCCAGCCATGTAATAGTGATATTGCGTCTCTAGGTTATATCAATCGTAGCTAATTAGTGAAAATATTAGCCATTACTAATGAACCGTTGTCTAGGGCAGTAGTTCTTAACCTTTTATCACTCGTGGCCCCCTAAATACCCTAAAATATTTTCGCAGCTCCCTAGTTTTAGCTAGCATATTAATAATTAAAATAGTGGCTTTATTTACTGATTAAAAATTAAAAACAAACAAACAGAAATTAACTAATGTGACCTCTGCTGTTGAACACTTTCTACTAATTTGTCTGTTCTTGTTTCAATTGTATTACTTAATGCTATTCGCATGCAGGAGTCGATTCGGAGTCGATTTCGCTGCTTCGTTTTAGTATTTATCATTGTGGAAAATCCTTTTTCACATTAATAAGTAGAAACAGGGGCAACACATTTTGAATGGCATTGGTAAACAGATGGTTATTTGTGCTATCCGTGATTTCTATTATCCGTACTTCTCCCCTCCACTATCCCGGAAAATCGAGAGAGTACTAGATTAAAATGCTTACGATCATCGAATTCTTTCTTCCAAAACGTTAAATTTATGATAATTGACTTCAGTAATAGGCAAATAACATTTTAAATTAATTTTTTGAGGCCCCCCCAATAAACTTTTCGCGGCCCCCGGTTAAGAATCGCTGGTCCAGGGGACGTCTGTATGTACTAGTCGTACATCCTTTCCGAGGAGGCTCTTTCCATGTCCCATGAGATGAGGGGCTGAGGGTGTGGAACCAGCGGAAACACTTAAACCTAACCAACCCTTATCCTAGTGACCTCTATGATAATTCCCCCATCGGGAAGATTACCCAAGGTACCGGCCGGGAATCGAACCCTGGACCCTTAGGCTTGGAATCAAGTGTGCTAACCACTACACCACGGGGCCGGTTTGCCAGCCAAGTAATATAGATATGTTGACAGATAACCAAGTATAAAAATAGATCGGAAAAGATACCCAACGAGAGGAAATGGAGCTGAAACTCCTCCCCATGGCTTTGAATTGCAGCATTCAAGGTGAAGGTTTTATCGTGCTTGGTGGCTCAATGCAATCACACACGCCTTTTTCTCGCGCGTCTCAATGGGCGGTGCCAAATTTCGCGCATGCGTGGTTCATTGTCTACAAGAGGGTTTGTACCTAGCCTAGTTTGTTGATACACATCCTATTTTGAGGTCGGCAAGAGTGAGAGCTACAAACTTATTTAAATAGGAAGGAATTTTTTTTTACAGTCCTCATATTTACCAAAACAACTTTCATATATTTATATATAAAGTTATGTGATCTGCAACTGCCATTTTCCAAAGCTAGTGTCATTTCCTATTAAATGTTATCATTGTTGACAACATTTTTTGGTATTCTCTCTTAAGTTGGTTCCTTTCAGTATCCTACGATATCAATACTGTACTAGCATCTTGGGCACCTGTTAGTTCAGTCGAACAGAAACACCCGAATGATTACCGTTCTCGACAGGCCAGGTAAGTTTACAGTCGCCCGGAAGTCGTGCAGCGGCATCAGGCAGGCAGTCAGTCAGTCGTCACGTGTTCTACCATGCTCTCGATGGAACGCACGCGCAGGCGCAGTACAGGCTCTCATCTGGGATTGGCAGGCAGACTAGGCTACCACACAAATTATCAATTTGTCGTTTGTTTACAGTGAGTTCAGTCAGTTGACTTTGTGAGTTGTGTTCCGTCAGAGTTGTAGCTCATGTTGCAGTTATTGTTTTCGTTGTTTGTGTGTTTTGGTTAGAGGTTTAACAATTTACATATATGTTTTAATATGTAGTGACAGTTTATGTAAGTGCGTGTGTGAATCTATTTAGATTACTTCCTGTTTTTTTTTATTGGTGTGGTGACGTTCTTAGTTTGCGTAACTAAAAGGACAAGTTCTTGACAGTAAGAAGCGACTGCATTCCTGCTGAGTGCTCACCACAAGGTTGGTACATGTTTTTAAACATACATTTACAATTAACGGGGCTCCATCCCGATTTGGACTTCATAGCGACGTAGATTCTTTATTTTCTATTGATTACCTTTCAATCATTATTGTTTAGCACCAAGTCTTACTAGTCTAATTGCGCTACTGTGTTGGGAATAAGGACGGTTGGAATGTAGAGGAAGTGTACCCGTATTTGCGTGGAAAACTATTCGGGTAAAAACCATTCTCAGTACACCCGTCTGGAATTTGAACTCCGACCTATCAGTTATCGACAGTTTAGTCTACTGCGAGAGAGACGCCCCTAGACTATTGGTATTCAACTTGGGGAACGCAAACACATTTTAGGGGTGGCGTCAAATTAAAAAGAAATACAAATATAGTCATTTATATCTCTTAATACATAATAAATATTAATTTCTATCTCCCAATACATAATATATATTAATTTCTATTTCCTAATGCATAATATATATTAATTTCTATCTCCCAATACATAATATATATTAATTTCTATCTCCTAATACATAATATATATTAATTTCTATCTCCTAATACATAATATATATTAATTTCTATCTCCTAATACATTATTTTGTAATATATAATTTAGTTATTTTATTGGATTTATTTTAAGTGTGGATTATAGAATATATAATCCGACACCATAGCTCAGTCGATAGCGTGTGTGTCTACTGAGCTAAGGGTCCCGGGTTCGAATCCCGGCATGGCTGAAAAATTTATCTTTGGTGAAATACTTATTCACCCTTTTACATTGATGAAAATACGTCCAGGGACTGGATGTTGTGCCTGTCCTGAGTACCTAATTCATTTGGTTGGTAATCAAACAAAGAGAAGAAACACCTGTTTTAGGGGGTGCTAATTCCAGTGAAAGAACAGTTTAGCCAACTTGTCACATAACATTCCTCTAACAAGTGCGACGTATTAGAAAACTAAAGTTACATATTTTTCTTTTATATTTACCGACACAGGACGGGGAACGTATAACCTCTTATAAAACATCAAATTTTTTAAAAAAATCATGATTTTCTAACAAGTTTTCTAACATTGTTATGAAACACAAAGTATTGAAACTTGTTACACAGTGTAAACGGACTTCTACTGTAAAATTAGCCTAATTATATAATTCAATAATTTATTTAAATTAACGTAATGAATCGCAAAACTGTTAATAAACAGTGCAAACACAAGTTTCTAATTATTTTGTATTAAAACGGAATCTAGAAGGCATGCTTAGTCGCTTAGAGCCTTTTGCCATTGCCCTGATGGCGTCCAAAAAACAATGCACTATTTCAGAGTCAGTATATGTGCGGAAGATCATCAAATGGAAATTGAAGATACAAACTACAAACATGTGGCACAAAAATTCAAAAACAGATATATGGCTTTAACACAGCTCATGTTTTAAGCTTACACGCTAGATCCAATATCAAAGAATTCGGCACTTTATTTAACTGAAGAAGAAAAGAAAGTAACATTTGATTTTGCAGGTAAAAGTATTCCATATTCAGTCTGGGCTGCCCTTAGCAGACGTGGGGCCCTGTGCATACTTGGTTTGTTGGGGCCGCCCAGTTATCTCCCTTGTTCCCTCACCCCCAAAATAATTTAAAAACTTGGTTTTTATTTAATGTAATTACAATAGTTTGTGCACTTATATACCAATTTTCCGCCGTATGAGTTACCAGGAAATTCCCTAAAAGGTAGACACATGTACCTTATAGTTAATGCGAAGCGTTGTTTTGATACATGATATATTTCTCCCCAACCCTTTGTTCAATTTTCATGCCCAACGAACCTGATCTGTATAAAGGCTCAAAGAACACCTGCCCTAAGTTTGAATTAAATCAGTTAATTCCTTCAAAGCTTATCTTGAGAAATATCCACCACAGACAGATACATGCAAATCGGTGGAGTTAAAATGGAGAACTCGCCTCACTCGTTCATTAAACCAAATGAATATTTTTATATTTGTATTCACACTCACAATATTTACAAGATCGCTTATACAGGGAGATTATTATATGAGCGCGCAAGCAAAAATTTCCCACCCCAACTTATTTTTCCCCTCTTGTCACCAAAGCAGGCAAGGGGTCCCCCAAATCGCGGGGCCCTGTGTACCCGCAACGTTTGCACACCCTAAAGTGCGGTCCTGGTTTCAATCAAAAAGCTCGCCATTTCAAGATATATTTTTTGAGAATGAAAAAACATCACCCACGAGTGGTGGAAAGTCAAAAGAATGTCATTGATAAAAGTAACGGCAAAGTTTTTCTCGTATTAACTAAGAGGTGGTTCTTGCTATCTCAAGTTTTTAAGAAACCCTTCTTGATTGAAGTGTCAATGGCCGTGGGATCTGAGTCTGAAGCAATTTTGGGTGGAGTCAGAATCTGTAAAAATGTACCGACTTCGAATTCAAAATAAAACTTATAATATTATATAAACATATGGTAATTATATCATTTTAAGTTTATACTTTTTTATGCATTAGTACACATATATAATTTAGATTGACAAATTTATTTAAATATAATTCACAATATCAGATAAGCTTCCCATGACGTAATCTGTATTGGAGCATTTTACTGAAGTCAATTTGTAATTGCTAATGAATATACTTTAAGCCATTTCTGAAAGAGTCGAACAAAAGATAAACAGAGGAGTTAAAGGCTACATGTACCGACTTCATAACCCTGGGAAAAACACACGTACGGGACTCGAACCCAAGCTCCCCGTCACCGTCAATCCAGTCTAAACACGAGAGATGTATAAGCACCGTGCGGCCACCGATGCGGGCAACTTTATCTTATATATTATTATTATTATTATTATTATTATTATTTAGCACCGCGTCTTACTACCCGTTCGGATTATACGCTTAAGTACTAATTACACTAATGGATTAGGAATTGGGAAGGTTGAATTTATAGGAAGTGAACCCGCATTTGCGTGGAGGGAGAGTGGAAAACCATTTAGGAAAAACCACCCCCAGTTCACCCGACCGAGATTCGAACCTCGATCTCCCCGTCCTCGGTAGTCGAGCTCAACACGGCTAGCGCGTTAGCCAACTACGCCACCGAGGCGGGTTATCTTTATAGAAACTACTTACAAATCTCGTGTATATCTTTGAGACTGTAACTAGGCTGGAGAGGGTTGCGTTGGAAGGGAGCAGCTATTACTTCTCATGTAGATATTACACATTCCTGGTGAGACTGTAACTAGGCTGGAGGTGGCAGCTATTACTTCTCAAGCAGATATTTGTGAATAAATATTATACTAAGTAGAATACGAGGGGTCAAGAAGTTAGCTGTTTTTCCAGCTCCGCGTCTTACTACCCTTTCGGGTTATAGGCCTAAGCTTATGTACTAATTAACTCATATGATGTTTAGGGATGTGGAAGGCTATATTTAGTGGAAGTATACCCGCATTTGCATTGAGAGAGAGTGGAAAACCATTTTATAAAAAACACCTTAGATACACCAGTCCGAGATTCGAACCTTGATCTCCCCGCTATCGAGTTAAGTTGTTAAAAACTTTTCATTGCACATGTAATTTTTATTTCCCCTTTGTAAAGTGCTTGTTTGGTTTAGTCATTTACATTAATTACGAGTTTTTGTTAATATTTTTAAAATATTTTTTTCTAAATTTGAGGTTATTCTCTATAATCTAAGGTGATTCTATTTTAAGGTCATCAAAGTCCTGTCCCTACTGATGACCCGTTCGTCAGAAGCCACATTTTCTGTTAACTCATATTTAATACAAAATACCGCTATAAATGGACATGCGGCAGTGGACCTAAAATTATAAGACCTAAAGTCATAACTCCTAAACTAAATTTCTTAACTTCATAACACCTAACTTTATAAGACCTAATTTTATAAGACCTAACTTCATAGCACCTAATTTTATAACTCCTAATTTTACTAGACCTAAAAGCACTGGACCTAAAATTAATTTTTCATCGATTACTTTAAAATATCTTTAACTGTTCAAACAGGCAGTGGACCTAAAGGCACAAGACCTAATTTTATAAGACCTAATTTCACAAGACCTAACTTCACTGGACCTAATTTTATAAGACCTAACCCCACAAGACCTAATCTCACAAGCCAACAAGCACAAGACCTAACCTCACAAGACCTAAATTCATAAGACCTAAATTTATATGGCATGCCGGCATAAGTCCTAAAACTACATTCTTTTTAACACAATGATAGGAACACAGACAAAGGCGTCAGTTTTTTCTTGTCTAATTTTCTGAGGAATGGGAGGTCTTAGTTTAAATCCTGCTGGGTGTATTTCTCTCGTCATATAAAACATACCATTATCGATAAAGTGGTTTTAATAAACACGGCCAAAACGCTTGGAATGTGGAATAATGTCAAGCTCATCTAATCTAGTTTTCCACTGACAAGGAAGTTGGGATTAGAATCTTGGCCGAGCGTACCGAGGTATTTTTCTAGAGGATTCCTCACTCTATTTTCAAGCAAATGTGGGAACATTTCCCCTAAATTATTCCTTCCTCGGTCACTTTAAAATAGTGAAATTAAATGCGGATATTTCGAACGAGAAGTAAGATAAAAATCTCTGGCAGGCAGGATTGCCTCAATGTTAATAATCTCGACTGACGTGGACAGCTTTTATTTAGGAAGTATTTGTCTATCCTTTACAGGTATGCTAGAAGTGTTTTTCCACTTATTTGTTTACTCATTCTCTCTTTACGTATTTCACCGTATTTAAAATAAAGATATTAAAATGTATTGTGGAGACATAATTATTATTAACTAAAATAAAATTTAACTGTGCAATAATCGTGGCCCAAATTTTTGTCACCCGTATCATGTATTTACTAGCACGCTCAGGCTATCCACATTTTTTCACAATGGTGTAAGAAAGAGAAATGTACAATTTAGAGGATATGTATTCTCATTTGCGTGGAGGAAAACTCAGAAACCATTTATTAAAACTCACCCTCACTTGACTGGAATTTGAACCGGGTCTCGCCATCATCAAAAATTCAGTCTATTCTCTGAATCATTCAATCGCCGATGTGGACTAAAGTGCAGTTATTGAGGGAACAAACCAAATATCATTATTGGATGCTTGTATTTTATCAGCTTAATATAATGGCATATGGCATTAGAAAACTTCACTTATTTGTTGAGTCAATTAATGAGTAGTTCTTATTAAAACACATATTATATACTATTATATTTTAACCGATGAAAGTCGAAAGTCTTTAGAGCCGCAACAATCACATAAATAGGTAGCCTATATAAATACTATTTATAAAATGTGAGTTTATTTTATTGAAAGCCAAAGTATGTTAACATTAGGGCCTAATATATTAATTACCCTAATTAATCACTTAGGAAAATTCAAAATGGCCTCCAAAATACCTTACAACGTTATGTGGAAATCAGAGCTGGCCGCCACCAAAATCAAAGATGGCCACTCCTATACCTTATAAGCATAGCTGAAGCCCATTGATCTTTATATTATAACTGGATGGACATCTGCGGCTAAAATTTTTGATCTGTAATTTGTACAACATTGTGTAAGAGAGAAGGAAACATTCGGGTATCTCTTTCTCTCTTATACACATACAAGGCAATGTGGCATTTAAACATAATTCGCTAATTTTATTGAATTTAGGAGATATATCAATGTATGATTAGTTAAACGAAATAAATGGGTTAGTAAAAGGTTTGAAGGGCATAACTAATTTAAACACTCATGACTTGTTTCTTTAAATAAGTTGATTTAGGCTAAAATAGTAATATTTCTTACACGCCTATACGCTAAATGATCGTTTGAACGTAAGACTTCTACACAAAATTTTGTCGTTCGAACAAAATTAGCCTGGTTTTTAGCAAATATTTCATTATAGTTATCTAACATTAAATATAATATGGCTTCTGAAAGCAAAAGGCAATACACGCTAAGAGCCAACTTAATAATATTATAATATAGTAATACTTCGTATAAACCTCTAGCCTAAATGATAATTTGAATACAAAACTACTACACAAAGTTTGTCATTTAAACGAACGTAAGTAAGTTTGAAGCTACCTTTTTTCATTTTAGATATCGAACTCTAAACATAATATTGTTTCTGAAACCAATATATTAGCTAATAACCAATTTTAAACATACTGTAATCTTGGCAGAATGTAAACCACATTGGCTTTAGCTACTTATTTTAATACATCAAAGATTTTATTCTTATTTGTACAATGTCACATTTAAAATTGAATAATTGTATATCCTCTAATGTAAATGTGTCTTCAGTCAAGTAGGGTATAAACAAACTTTTATTCACGAGAGACACGTTTTGCTCAAGAACATTAAAAGAAACCGTTAAATTTGTCCTCTAGCTAGCAAGCAGACGACAAACTTGGTGTCACGATTTGGTGCGTTGCAAGGAGTGTGTTAGAGAGAAATACGCCATGGATTATTATTATTATGATTACTATTATTAGCCATCTTAATTTTGTTTTACATGTCTTTCTTTACAATTTTTAAAGGAGCTACAACTTAGCTTTGTTCGAGAATATTCAGTTCATCTTGACGAATATGAAGCATACAGTTTTTCTAAGCACCGCAGGATTGTTTACGATAACTGCATTATTGATAAGGTCGTAATATATCAATGACAATGTGGGTAATAAACCTATTTATATAAAAAAATAATGCTGCATTATATTACCCAGCCAAAATATTGACACTTTTGAATCACTAAGGTAGAAATGAAGAAGGTATAATGTAGAGTAATTATCACTGTATTTGCATGGAGGTGGAGTGGGAAACCATAAAGGAAAATACACCTCAGTACACATAGGTCATATGCCTGAACGAGCTGGGTTTTAAAAAGTAAACACTCAACTCCAAGAAATGACTTGTGGACTAGAGATAGAGTGAAAACCTCACTTCCGAGAAATGAATAGTGTGAAGCCACGCTTACACGAGGCCAGTTGATGGCAGGTTAGACGCGTCAATTTTCGAATTTGCCTGACAAATGGCCTCGTGTATACGCGGCTATAGTAAAGAATGAGTAAGGAAAATTTTGCTCGGGACTGCACTTCTGTTTAATTTGTCCTATCTAGGCCTTTTCTTGGTAATAAGTATTCACCCACACTTCTCACTTACTCATTTTCGTTCTTGTATACCGCCTATAGCCAGGAATATCTCCTCAGCCTTCTGACAATGTAAAACCAGATCGAGACTGAAACTTTTTCGGAGGGATGGGGAAGGAGGAGGAGGAAAACTTGATAAGGAGTCAGTATCATCTGGCTTACCGGCGAAGAAGATTTGGATTCGAGTCCCGGCTGGAATCACCCACTTTACTGGAAATGATTTTTATCCTTTTTCTAGGAATATGCTGGTATACTTCCGCTTGAATTACTTCCTGATACTTAAATAGGGAGATTCAGATATTTCTGGGGGGAATTTTTTTTATTAAAATGGTGGACATCGACGCCGCCCCATCCCCTGGCGTTGCGACGTCCCCACCCCACCTCTTCGTCCCTTATTAATTGCATTGATTAATTAACTACTTTAATTAATCGCTTTGAACAATTCAAAATAGCCACCAAAATACCTTAAAACGTTATGTGGAAATCCAAGATGGTCGCTAAAAATCCTTACAACTTTATATGAAAATCCAGAAGGACCGCCCTATACCTTATAACGTGATGTGGAAATTCTAGATGGCCGCCACCAAAATTAAAGCTCACCACCCCTATAACTTATAAGTAGAGGGGGATACAGAACTCTAAAGCCCATCAACGCGACCTCATGATGACAAATTCCGTACGCCCAACAACGAATTTACATTCTTTCTCCAGGTGAATGCTGATGCACTTGACATATTCTGAATACCTCCTCTACACCACATCCTCAACAACCTAACTCCACAGCGGTAAATTACCCACGTTTCCTCGTAAGGTTATGATATTTGTTCCCTTTGACTTAACTTTTTCTCCCTGACACACCCATTTTTGCTGCAAAATTCCCTTTTTGATACTATTAACATTATTTTTGACAGGTATTGCCCCCTGAGCCCAAGAGCCCACAATGGTAGTTACCCTTGACGCTCTGAAACCTCCTCCAAAATTACGTCCCGACGCTTCCAACACCCGGACCTCATAACGGTAATTTACCCTCAACGTCTGGACGCCCCACGAACACGACACCCGCGGCACTCCCAACAACTCGAACCCATAGCTGTAAATACCTGGCACCCTGTTGCTCCTAGAAACTCGAGCTCATATCAATAACTTCAAATCCTGACCCCCTCTCTCCCAACCAGAGCCGGTATCGTCAGGCTTTCCACCCCCTTTCCTCTAACCCCTGGCTCCATAACCTCTATTCTCTAACCCACACGACAATTTAGAGATGGCGGCACGGGATTAAAAATAGAAATAAAATCTTATTAAAATATAATTAAAGTTATATTTAACCTTATATTGTGATGTGGAAAATCACAATGGATCCCTACCCCACCCCCCTTTTTGTACTCAGCCTATGCAGGTCCCGATATGCACCCTCAACCCAAGGTTATATAGCCCTCAAGGCAAGGTAGTTGGTTCTAAAATCTAGGAGGTGATGAATTATTTTAATGTTTTTTAATGTTGTTTATTTGATGGTCACGATGGGCCTGAATATTTTTGATGATATGGAAGTTATAATTTATTACACCTAGCCTTATAAGACCTAACGGCACAAGACCTAACGGCACAAGACCTAACGGCACAAGACCTAACGGCACAAGACCTAACGGCACAAGACCTAACGGCACAAGACCTAACGGCACAAGACCTAACGGCACAAGACCTAAATGCTACAAGAACTAAACCCCATAAGACCTAAATTTATAAGACCTAATTTTATAAGACCTAACTTCATAGCACCTAATTTTATAACTCCTAACTTTACTAGACCTAAAAGCACTGGACCTAAAATTCATTTTTCATCGATTACTTTAAAATATCTTTAACTGTTCAAACAGGCAGTGGACCTAAAGGCACAAGACCTAATTTTATAAGACCTAATTTCATAAGACCTAACTTCACTGGACCTAATTTTATAAGACCTAAAGTCATAGCTCCTAAACTTTAGGTCTTGTGAAATTAGGTCCACTGCATGTCATCCCTATAAATCACCTCATGGTCCATTACAATCCACACTTGAATGCTAAACAATGTGTGTTGCATAAGACCCAACAAGACAATGCTCCCTCCCGCCGCAAGGACGATAATATCAACATCGGCCGGCAGGCTCGTCTCGTCCGATTTGGTCGGGTCTGCATCCTTATCCCATCACTGTAAATATGTGGATAACCCGGACGGGTCGTTGTGCGTGTTGCACCCCAGCATAATTCAACAAAACCCCTCTTTACTGCATTGACAAAATATTGGTAACTTTTTTGAATATGCCAACAGTATTTAAATGATTGGTACGATGGACCGCATAGACTTTCTCCCACTTTTATCTTAAAAGAGACATTAATTATTAAAAACTCGCAGGATTTGTGAAACGAAATAATAGGTTTGTACATTGTTGTAGAACCAATACACCAAAGATCATGAATAAAATAATATACATTGTTACTTTCTCTATGGCATTAGGAACTGGGAAGTGTTTTACAGAACAATTGAGAGAAGAAAATCATCTTAGTCCACCAAAGAGTATAATAAAATTAATTTTCAGATGTAAATTAAAAATTATATATATATATTTAATTATAGCTCAGAAATTATTGGGTTTATAAAATATACATCTAATAAAAGATTTTTATGCTTAATAAATAGTACTACAACTTTACAATGATAAGTTATTTTGTATCTCAAATAGTTGCGGAGAAATTATGAAAATTGGAAAATTTTCCTTATGTCAAGTACCCTCAGTCATTTTCATGAGAAAATGAGAATTGCCATTTTTTTTATATTGATAAACAATGTTGAGATATAAAATTTAATCAAAATCGCTAGAGTGAATATCTAGAAAATCGATTTTTTTGTTCTCTCTTTGCCTTTCAGTAAACTATCCTAAAATTTAAGGTTAGGGCCTAGATATCTAATTCCAAAAACCTCTCGGAGGGTCCTTATGAAAACCCCAGATACCAAATTTTAGCCTAATCGGTAAAGTAGTTTCGGCTCTAGTCTGAGATACGGACAGACAGACGGCATTGCGAAAACTACTTTCTTGGTTTCAAGGAGTCTTGAAACGTCGACACTTATAAAAATCTGGAGTTCGATCTTTTTTGACGGTCACAATACTTTCTCTCCGAGGTGCCGAGAGAAAGTAAAAATTGAATTATTTAACTTAATCCAACCCCATTTTTTACTTTTTAGTGCCATTCTCTCAACATTAATATTCCATAGACGTATTGTGAAACTAACATATTTTGTGAAGTAGTTATTATTCATTTATATATAAGTGTGACAACTAAAATGACGAAAAGAAATTTAGGATGTTCGAAAACAAGGTGCTTAGGAAGATATATTATCCAAAAAGGGATGAAGATACTGGAGAGTGGAGAAAGTTACATGAATATGAGTCACATACCCTGTATTCATCACAAGGCAGTATTAGGATAATCAAGTCTCGTAAATTACGGTGGGCAGGACATGCAGCGCTAATAGGAGAAGCTAGAACCTTGTTTAGGGTACAGACTGACAAACCCAATGGGAAATAATAATTATTTTCTTAGTAATATTATATTATCAATCAAAGGTGTTAATAAACGCTTCTAATAATACTTCCCAGAGTAAAACTGTGTAATTGACTTTTTGTATCTTGTAACTGTTATAATATAAGGAACACACTTAGATGTTAGTTACATTTACTTAAATTGATTGGAATAACTTCTTTTGGTCAATGAATCAAGATAAAAATAATATAACGTGTGAGATATATATATTTAAAGAAATACCTTATCTATCATGATTAATGAAGTCAATTAAAACAAGTACAACATCACTTCTAAAAAGTCATCAGTAAGATTGTACAGTAATAATGTTCTGGAATTATTAAATTAAACTGTTAGTTTAATAATTTCAGAACATTATTGCTGTACAATCTTACTGATTACTTTTTAGAAATGATGTTGTACTTGTTTTAATTGACTTCATTAATTCATGATAAATAAGGTCTTTCTTTAAATAGATCATCATGCACGTTATTTTTCTTGTTTTTATCTTGATTTAATTGAGCAATCAATTTAAGTAAATTTAACATCTAAGTACGTTTCTTATATTATAATTTCATATCTCTCCTTGCTACAACTAAAGTGAATATTACTAAAATTCTTATAACTGACCACCAAAATAAATACATATGCATTTATTTCCTAGAGAAAGAGCCATACAAAATATTAGTTTCAAAATAAAACGTTTTTATTTTGAAAACAGATGCGCATAAACACAACTGAACACCGTTTTTGTACGACGTCATCAACGGCCTTTGTTTCGTCTGATTTGCCATTTTAATTCGTGAAGAGAACGCAGCCTTTTAGAAGCTCTCGTTTGAAAATCATTTTTAAGTAAACCACAGACGCCGTTTTCACAAAAAAAATAAATCCAAAAGGTTATGTTCGTAATGTATTATTACTTACCCTCCTCGGTGGCGTAGTTAGATAACGCGCTAGTTTCGTGTTAAGCAATACTGCCGAGGACGGGGAGATTGATGTTCGAATCTCGCTCGGGTGAACCGGGGGGTTCCTAAATGATTTTCCACTCTCCCTCCACGCAAGTGTGGTTTCACTTCCTCTATATTCAACCGTCTCAACTCCTAGCACATTAGGGTAATTAGTACTTAAGCGTATAACCCGAACGGATAGTAAGATGCGGTGCTAATTAATTACTATTGTGTCAATAGGATAACTTCAACTTTATTCGACATTCTCGGAATATAGGATGGTTTAATAAAGATCGTTAAGTTAAGTTTGAAATGTGTACAAACTAGAAAAAATTAACAATGGATAGGCTTCGAACCATACAAATATTGTATCAGTATTATTTTGTATTTACAATAAAACCTTGGATTGCGAGTAACTTGGTCTGCGAGTGTTTTGTAAGACGAGCAAAAATTTTCAATAGATTTTAACTTGATAAACGAGCGTATCTTGCAATACGAGTAGTACTACAGTTACGCTTTGTCTGCCGAGCAGTGTCATTGGATAGGTTCTTTGTTAAAGTCGCACAAAAAGAAAAATATTCCAGTAAACCAACATATAGCAGTGATTCCGTTAGTGACAGTGAAAGTCGTCCTAAACAATAACCCACCTCCTCTCATCTCTCTCGTCCACCTCACACCATCCACGATTAAATTTAATTAATAAATTTGATTACAGTACAGATACATTTAAATAACGAAAATTAAAAAGGTATTAATCATTTTTAGATTAAATATTTTTGGGTTGTGGGACGAATCATCTGAGTTTCCATTATTTCTTATGGGGGAAATTCACTTTGATATACGAGTGCTTTGTATTACGAACACGTTTACGAAACGAATTATGCTCGCAATCCAAGGTTTTACTGTATTAATAATATCTATCAAAAGTGACAGCTACAGAAATCACGTGACTTGACCTACAAATACGTGAAAGTATGTTTAATAGTAGCTTTTTCTAAGTATTAAGATACAGAACGCCCGAACATCATAGAGAATGTTTGGATCATTCAGAATGTTGACCGACCTGCAACAAATAAACAATTTATTCGGAATCACAGAGGAAAAATCAGGAGTGAAATTAGATCTTTTAATTTTTACTGAATCTATGTTGAACTTGGATGATAACTGCTCCCAAAATTTTTCTTATATATGTATAAAGTTTTTCTTATATATGTAGAATATATATATAAGAAAAACTTTGGGAGCAGTTATCATCCCAGTTCAACTTAGATTCAGGAAAAATTAAAATATCTAATTTCACCCCTAATTTTTCCTCTGTGATTCCGAATAAATTGTTTATTTATTGCAGGTCGGTCAACATGCTGAATGATCCAAACATTCTCCATGATGTTCGGGCCTTCTGTTTAATGGTATCAAAGAATATTACTACTATAAAAAGCTACTATTAAACATACTTTAGGTCAAGTCATGTGATTTCTGTAGCTGTTTATTATTTATATATATATATATATATATAGCGTTTCTCATTTCCCAGTTAAAATTTGTTTATGTTGATTCATAAACTCCACAGCTGCTCCAAATTGTTGTAAAATGCCTACCATAATTATCATGTTGGAGGTACAGGATAACACAGCATTGTTTTACTTGCTTACGCAACAGCATTGCTATGCTACTGGCATCTAGGTTGTTTCAAGTTGATAAGTGATATATTTGCGGGGTGGTCGTATATCAGACACTTTAGTTTCAGTCGGTTGCGGGTCTGCTTTCTGGTTAAAAGGATCTTTGACAGATTTTAAAACATGCTCTTGGTAACATTAAAAAAAATGATAAAGTGTAGAATATAATGCTTTTAATGCTTTTGGGGGGAACATGTTGATAATTTGAATTTATGCTTAAACTATATTTTAAAATAACCACATACTTGTTAAATAGCTCGTTATTTCTAGACGTTTGCAACGCGTCTAATATTTACAATAGTCTAGCAGACTGGCACCAATATATACCAACAATACTAACAAACACGCTAGTAAAGTTGTCACACACTAAAACAAAATGTTGGTGACCTGGTGGTCTAGGGGTAAGGTGTCGGACTTCTGTGATGAGGGTCCGGGGTTCAATCCTTGGTCTTGGCACAGATTTATCTGAATGCCAAACCCTTCCTTCACCTTCGACAAGACGTGTATTAATCACAACTTGTGAATGTGAGAAATGCCAGGTCTCCACCGTGGTTCGGATCCCACGTTAAACTGTAGGTCCTCCATTTCATCTCACAATCACCCTACCATTGCACATTAGCGTAAGTGCGTATAACCCGAACGGGTAGTAAGACGCGGTGCTAATAATAATAATAATAATAATAATAATAATAATAATAATAATAATAATAATAATAATAATAATAATAATAAAACAAAATGTTTAAATCGGAGCATAAATAATTCTAGGTTGAGTGAAGATTTTATGTGAAAAATATATTAACAGAGATTGACCGAATGTGGGACAGAAACGCTTGGTATTTGATAAGCACGACATTATCGCTAAACACGACAAGTTTTTTTTTACGTCAGAATAACTATCGGACGCGAAAGGATACCAGTCTGAGTCCATATACCAAGGACTGAAAAGCTCCAACCTCATTACCACCCTATTACTTATACTATAAACCTAGTTTCTATCCAGTCCACCTCATTACACCCTATCCCTATATTGAACTAGTTTATCCAGTCCACCTCATTACACCCTATCCCTATATTGACTAGTTCTATCCAGTCCACCTCATTAAAACCCTATCCCTATATTGAGCTAGTTCTATCCAGTCCACCTCATTACCACCCTATCCCTATATTGAATAGTTTTTATCCAGTCCACCTCATTACACCCTATCCCTATATTAAGCTAGTTTTATCCAGTCCACCTCATTACACCCTATCCCTATATTAAGCTAGTTTTATCCAGTCCACCTCATTACACCCTATCCCTATTCTGAGCTAGTTCTATCCAGTCCACCTCATTACACCCTATCCCTATATTGAGCTAGTTCTATCCAGTCTACCCCATTACACCCTATCCCTATATTGAGCTAGTTTTATCCAGTCCACCTCATTACACCCTATCCCTATTCTGAGCTAGTTCTATCCAGTCCACCTCATTACACCCTATCCCTATATGAGCTAGTTCTATCCAGTCCACCTAATTTGTTTATTTGCTAAAAATTAATAACTATTCGTTCATTTGTTATTAAACCTGAGTATGAGGTCCAATATGATACGTTTTAGAAAATATAAACATTGATAATTTTTACTATATTAGTGTTATTTTATAGGTGGCAGCTCCAGATCACATGGCTTGACGTTTGAATACATGAAAGTTGATCAACTATAGCTTTTCTAGCTGTCAAATGATGGGCTTCCTATGAAAATAAGAGTATATGCAATTTTTATATAGCAATGGTCAGCTTCGGTGGTCGCATGGTTTAAGGCGTGAATATCTCAATAAACTAGGCCAGCGGTTCTCAAAGTGTGCTCCGCGGAGCACTTGGTACTCCGCAAAGCATCTCCAAGTGCTCCGCGTATAGATTGAAAATAAAAATAAATGAAATGTGACAAGATAGCAAAATTATGAATTTGTGCGTCCGTGAACTGTGTATAGGTAAGTATTGGGTAGACATTATTTACAGACTGCACGCGGCGGAACCAGACAGAGAGACTAGAGGGTGTCAGTTCACTCCGTCTATGTGAGAACTTCACCGCGCTTTCAGATACGATTGTTAGCTTCGACACCTTTCCAGAATTTTCTGTGAAGTTTCTATTGAATATTAAAAACTCTTGTTTCTTCGCACCTTCAGTCAGTTAAAGATCAGTCAGTATACAGTCGAGAGTCAAAACAAATCAAATAGCAGTGCAATGTTATTTATTTGAATGTCGGAAAAGCTAACCTGGCATCGGAGCAGTATGAGTGCTTGAATGATTTGACATCAGATTCTGCGGTAAAAGATAATTTCGCAACTAAGACATCACTATCAGAATTTTGATGTCAGCTACGAGACGAATTTGAAGTTTTGTCAGATAGAGAGAAAATAATCCCTTTTTCCCTTGCAAAAACTTATTTATGTGGATCAGGATTCTCTACCTATGTGGCTACTAAAACAAAATATCCCGGCTCAATGCAGATCAAAACACAGCAGTCCCATCCCTCTAATTGGAATTTAAGTTCGCGGTCTATACTTTATCGTTATTTTTTTTAATGCCAAGTGACTTTTTTTTTGTAGCCATGAAATTGGTTTTAACACTATCTGTGTGGGTATCAACATATTGTGGATTTACAACACCTGTTTTGAATTCGTTATCAAATGTATTGGCTTAGGTTGATTTATGTTTTTTATTGTTTTGCGTTTATATAGTTAAATTCCTTATTTCTCTGAACTTAAGGGAGAAAATAACATTTATAATGAAATAAAACTTGATGTTTAACAAGCCCAAATGTTTAAACATTCGTTTCCATGGTGAATACTGCTGTAGTTCGGTTTAGTATCCATCTATGTAGGCTCTATGTGAAAATATCGTCGCTCTTATACCAGAGACACTCATGTGCAAAATTGTTGTTTTGAGAAAACTATATTTAAAGTTACAATTTTCAATGGCTTTCAATAGGAAAAATTAAATTTAGATCAAAATTTAAGTTATTTAGAAATCTAAAAATAATTCGTGCTTTTAATATACGATAAAATATTGACTAACAACTTTAAAAAATGCAGTTAGGTAAATATAGCAATTTAGCATCAAGGCAATTATAGTGCTACGTGACAAATTTCTCTCCTGAAAAGTGCTCCGCGATTCAAAAAGTTTGGGAACCGCTGAACTAGGCAGTAGATAACGAGGAAATCGGGGCTGCTATCCCGGTTGGGTGTAGTGGGGTGGTTTTTGCTAAATAGTTTTCCACTCTTCCTCTACACAAATGTGGGTACTCTTCCTATAAATTCTAACTTTACTCATCCCTAACACACCGTATTTAGTACATTTTGTGCATAACCCGAACGGGTAGTAAGACGCGATGCTAAATAATGGTCTCTATAGCAATTAAACCAACATTGTTTGTTTTAGAACAAAAGTGTGTTAATCAAAAGAGAACAAATGGATCCCTAACAAAAAATAAGTTAGAAATGCTACCAAACACTCAGAGCATCTAGTAGAATTAGATGTCTATAAAATAAGTTAGAAATGCTACCAATCACTCAGAGCATCTAGTAGAATTAGATGTCTATAAAATAAGTTAGAAATGCTACCAATCACTCAGAGCATCTAGTAGAATTAGATGTCTATAAAATAAGTTAGAAATGCTACCAATCACTCAGAGCATCTAGTAGAATTAGATGTCTATAAAATAAGTTAGAAATGCTACCAATCACTCAGAGCATCTAGTAGAATTAGAGGTCTATAAAATAAGTTAGAAATGCTACCAATCACTCAGAGCATCTAGTAGAATTAGAGGTCTATAAAATAAGTTAGAAATGCTACCAATCACTCAGAGCATCTAGTAGAATTAGATGTCTATAAAATAAGTTAGAAATGCTACCAATCACTCAGAGCATCTAGTAGAATTAGATGTCTATAAAATAAGTTAGAAATGCTACCAATCACTCAGAGCATCTAGTAGAATTAGAGGTCTATAAAATAAGTTAGAAATGCTACCAATCACTCAGAGCATCTAGTAGAATTAGAGGTCTATAAAATAAGTTAGAAATGCTACCAATCACTCAGAGCATCTAGTAGAATTAGAGGTCTATAAAATAAGTTAGAAATGCTACCAATCACTCAGAGAATCTAGTAGAATTAGATGTCTATAAAATATATTTTAAAAACATGTAAAACTGTATGTATGGTAGTTTAGTTTTGTCCGACACCTTAGCTCATTCTGTAGCGTGACTTTCTACTGAGTTAAACGTCCCGGATTCGATTCCTGGCATGGCTGAAAATATATCATTGGTGAAATGTGGGTTTACCCTTTCACATTGATAAATTAACGGCCGGGGCGCCGAATGTTGTGTCTATTCTAGATTTAAGCTAGTTAATAAGTCGTGTGATGTTATAGTCAATATGGTCAGAAAGTGTATGTTAAATACCTCAAGTGAACAAATATGTGGATAGGCTGGACGGGTATTAAGACCAGAGATGAACATTTTCCTCAGTGGTGGCTTGCGGTTTACTAAGTAGGGAAAAAGCTGAATTGGGGAAGGTTGGATCCTAGAGTCTATTACATATTTACATACGGGGTGATTTGGGATGAGTGTTGTAAGGGGAGTAATCGTGAGGGGTTGGAGGGGGAGGGTGCTAGGGCAAACTGTTAGTAAATACTTAAGTTAGTCTGTAAATTATTTATTTTCTACTGTGAGTACCAGGTCTAGATTTATTGCTTAATGCGTTGATTATAATATTGAAGTAGTAACATCTAACCCAAGGTTAGTGACACACTCAACCACCAAGCGCTGTATTAGCTACGTTAGTGTGAGGTAACTGAAATCCCTGTACTTGTTTTATTGTAACACATTTGATAGTGTTTCTAGTGTTGGCGTCTTCAGGACAATTTAAGTGAAGTGAAATCCTTATAACATTCCTCAACAAAATAATTGAATTTTTTTCTAAAACGGACAATTTTCTCATTCACAACTCATATGCGAAATTGGCCCATTCCATTCTGGTTAAGGTGGGTGTCACCTTGTATTTAGTGTAGCAGCTCACTTGAGACGTACTGAGTTGACTATGAAACTGGCCCTAAGACGTAATGCACATAGTTTTATTTTTACTCCAATCACACTAATCAATGTGACTGGGTGAGTTGAGTGAATGGTAAGAAAATACATTCCTCTGAAAATAAAACAAAGCTATTTATGAAATAAAACAACATCCATGATGCGCCCGGTCGGGATTTAACTCGGGTACCTCTAGACTCGAGCTAGTGTCAAGTGTGTGTAGATGATTACTCCAACCCTGCCCATTTGTTACACTGTTGTGAATAGTGGGCAAGTTCTATCACTTGTAGTAAATGAATGACAAGGACAGAAGTTGTGAACAGTGGGCAAGTTCTATCACTTGTAGTAAATGAATGACACGAACAGAAGTTGTGAACAGCGGGCAAGTTCTATCACTTGTAGTAAATGAATGACACGGACAGTAGTTGTGAACAGTGGGCAAGTTCTATCACTTGTAGTAAATGAATGACACGGACAGTAGTTGTGAACAGTGGGCAAGTTCTATCACTTGTAGTAAATGAATGACACGAACAGAAGTTGTGAACAGCGGGCAAGTGCTATCACTTGTAGTAAATGAATGACACGGACAGTAGTTGTGAACAGTGGGCAAGTTCTATCACTTGTAGTAAATGAATGACAAGGACAGAAGTTGTGAACAGTGGGCAAGTGCTATCACTTGTAGTAAATGAATGACACGGACAGTAGTTGTGAACAGTGGGCAAGTTCTATCACTTGTAGTAAATGAATGACACGGACAGTAGTTGTGAACAGTGGGCAAGTTCTATCACTTGTAGTAAATGAATGACACGGACAGTAGTTGTGAACAGTGGGCAAGTTCTATCACTTGTAGTAAATGAATGACAAGGACAGAAGTTGTGAACAGTGGGCAAGTGCTATCACTTGTAGTAAATGAATGACACGGACAGTAGTTGTGAACAGTGGGCAAGTTCTATCACTTGTAGTAAATGAATGACACGAGCAGAAGTTGTGAACAGCGGGCAAGTGCTATCACTTGTAGTAAATGAATGACAAGGACAGAAGTTGTGAACAGTGGGCAAGTTCTATCACTTGTAGTAAATGAATGACACGAACAGAAGTTGTGAACAGCGGGCAAGTTCTATCACTTGTAGTAAATGAATGACACGAACAGAAGTTGTGAACAGCGGGCAAGTTCTATCACTTGTAGTAAATGAATGACACGAACAGAAGTTGTGAACAGCGGGCAAGTGCTATCACTTGTAGTAAATGAATGACACGGACAGTAGTTGTGAACAGTGGGCAAGTTCTATCACTTGTAGTAAATGAATGACTCGGACAGAAGTTGTGAACAGTGGGCAAGTTCTGTCACTTGTAGTAAATGAATGACTCGGACAGAAGTTGTGAACAGTGGGCAAGTTCTATCACTTGTAGTAAATGAATGACACGGACAGTAGTTGTGAACAGTGGGCAAGTTCTATCACTTGTAGTAAATGAATGACACGAACAGAAGTTGTGAACAGTGGGCAAGTGCTATCACTTGTAGTAAATGAATGACACGAACAGAAGTTTGTGAACAGTGGGCAAGTGCTATCAGTTGTAGTAAATGAATGACAAGTACAGTAGTTGTGAACAGTGGGCAAGTGCTATCACTTGTAGTAAATGAATGACAAGGACAGAAGTTGTGAACAGTGGGCAAGTTCTATCACTTGTAGTAAATGAATGACACGGACAGAAGTTGTGAACAGTGGGCAAGTTCTATCACTTGTAGTAAATGAATGACAAGGACAGAAGTTGTGAACAGTGGGCAAGTTCTATCACTTGTAGTAAATGAATGACACGGACAGAAGTTGTGAACAGTGGGCAAGTGCTATCACTTGTAGTAAATGAATGACAAGGACAGAAGCGAACCGAAGTATCTCTCTCGTGTTACTCCGGCCAAGAGACAAATACTGCTCGGCCGATCTTGGTGTCGGATGTTTTGATGGTCAGTCAAGGACGAAACGACGTTATCCCCAATCGTTCAAGTGCACCAGGACGTTCGTTGTTTTTCAGGAGTGTTGTTTTCGTTGAAACTAGTGTTTGTCTTAGATGATGCAATGACGTTGAGCGCCATGTATCAAGTTGGTCAAGTTGTACACAGTCGAAACCATATTTTAAATAACAGATTCAATTATATTTGGGTAGTAACAGTCTTGCATGGGCATCTCTGGAACCCTTCACTTCCTAATTGCAAATATGTAATTTCTTCCAGGAGTGAAAGGTGCTCGGAAGGACAGGAGATAGATGTGCAGAGTATACTAAATAACCCCCCTTCCACTCCCCTTTCCTTCCGCCCTTTCCCGCCAAAGTGGCACGACCCTCATTTTCTAAGGGTGGTACTGCACCGTCATATTTCTTTAATAAAAATAAGCCTATATGATAAGAGAGTTGACACCATCTTTGATAAAATGTGTGTTAACTACATTGAATCACATTCTCTTCGAAATGTGTACAGTGCTTGTAATTACAAAAATGGACGTCAACTATGCCAAAATTATTTACTAATGAACCATGAAACTTTTAAAAATTTGGTCATCAAAGTTTCGTTATTAATTCAAGAAAAACACACACTTATACTATAGCGTAAGTGTGGAGTAAGTGTGCCTTCATACTGTATTTGCAATTGCTTTGCATACTGTATAGGTTAAACTAGTGGTTTCCAACCTGGTGGTCGCGGTATGTTTCGGTTGGGGTCACAATGCTTGTTGAGGTTATAGCTTTATGTTTACTTTTTAAAAGTAACTTGAGGAAGGTGCCAAATTCAAATATAAATGTAAACTGTTAAAATGATAAACCTTTAAGTTAATGTTTAGGTTCCTTTTGACTACTCAACCCTGAAAGTTGCTTCTTGACTTAGTTTGCACTGCTAGCATAACTTAAAAGATACCCACTGAGCTTTGTTGATTCTCTTTTGAGACATCTTTGGTGCAGTCATTCAATCATTATATATAATAAGCAATTTATAATAATTAATTCAAACACGTGGGCTTAACGTCACGCTCGTTTGGTTTGTTGGTGTTAAGGTCAGTATTCAAATTCCAACTGGATGTAGGTCACAGGCAAGATATACATACACCAGACCCCACAGCCTCCTCGTTAAAATGGCTGCGGTCCGTGGGAGAGCTTTAGTCCTTAACCACGGGTATCGCTAGGTGACATTAAGGGGCATTAAATACAAGCTAATTTTAAATATGGGCTCACTATTAAAGAGGACACAGCCTTGGGTCAATTGGCCGGCTTCCACAAAGCTAGGTTCAGGTAGCGACCCAACCACATCTTCACATAATCTTACCTCACAAAGAGCTTACGCAGACTGCCCATTACGATGGTCCCTTTTATGGTATAAATGTTAAAAGTGAGTCGTTTGACAACTGGGAAGTGCTTTAATCACTGAGCCTTGACACTAGCGAACCCCAGTGTTGATGTGCTCAACCTGGCTCAAGGAGCGTGGCGAAACTTTTATAAGGCTGATGATCTGTTATATCCTTGTCTGTGGTGTAGGCCTACTTTTTTAATAATAGGCTTCCTCCTCCCTCCACGCAAATATAGGTACATTTATTCTAAATTATATCTGCCCCACAAGTTTAATTAAATGCGGATAGTCTGAACGGGTAGTAATAATCAATAAATTTGATAATTTAAAAACTAGGAAATGAACGTTTGTAGGTTATCAAGGGGTCGCGATGGGCTTAAAAAAAAGTTAAAACCCTGCAAAAGTTTGTAAACCATTGAGTGGAACTTTCAGATTTCTCCATTTTCTTTAATAAATCCTTGAGAGCATGTTCTACAAGGTAAATCTTTTATAAAATATATTCTTTTATAGACGATCTTAGATGGATCGTCGAAGATTCATCATCTCTATTTCATCAAAAAAACTTTTATGATAAAAAATATGACAGTGTAATACCACCCTTAGGGTGGTGTAATGTTCTTAATGATAACTACGCTTCGTGATAAATGGTTAAACGACCTTTTATCTTGAATACCAAAGCACTAAAAAATGTACTACTCTTAAATAGTGTACACTTTGTTTAGGATCATTATAACAATCTAGCACTTGTTAAATGAGTCCTTAGTGCTCATTCGTCTCATTGTTCGACACTGTCACAGATAGTATACCGCCTCGCGCTCTTCCCCAGGTTTGACAACTGAATACTTCACGATTGCTCCACCTCAAAAAGGCTCAAACATGAGCCTACTTGGGGGTTGCTTATTCCTCTGCACCTGGACGTGCCCTTGAGGGACTACCCCCCATTCTACTCATCCAAAGATAACCTTTATGGGATGAGTCCGCTTTCATTTGAGTCAGGCGAAGCTTCTGGGATCTTCTAAATGTCTCCAGCTTTTACCTTTCTATTGACGCTAGAGGGTAAAGTATTGCCGTTCTAATTCTATAATCTCTTAAGGTGCTATTTGGTTCAGATGTCTCTTTACGATTTTTCTGTTTGCATAAAGTAAATATAAGTACCTCCTTAGTACTTAACGCATTTCAGTTTTAGCCCAGTCAACCTTCATTTTGATGATCTGGTTGACTAGACTTTCTCCCCTTCCTTGAAATGACACCCCCCTCGCCCCCCCTCCCGAATAATTTATCTGCTCACTCACTCACTCACTCACTCACTCACTCACTCTGCTTTGGACTTGGGACTATTGTTGTTCTTTGTCGTCCACATTCTTAACACTATTGTTTGTTGATTATATCCAGTTGCGTGTATATTGTTTTACCTAACATCAGTGCCTCAGGGGCTACTCCAGTTTGGATGTGTGGAGTGTTTCAGTATGTTAGTATACATTCCATCATTGCCGTGGACCAATCGATTTCTTCAACTACGTCTTTGTAAATGCATTGTTTTATCTGGCACACTCACTTTTCGGCTTGTCCGTTAGCTGCGGGATACTATGGAAATTCAGCCTTACATTCTACGCCATTTCTTGAGCAAAATTCAGTTAATTCTGTAGATCTTATTGGCTGAATACTATTATCGGATAGTAAAACCTTAGGGTATCCATATGGACTAGAGAAAATATAGCTGTGAGGGCACGAACGATTGCTGCGTAAGTTGTCGACTGCATTGAGCATACCTCGAGCCATTTACTGTAAGCATCAACTACAAGTAAGTAGCTCATCCCGTCTATGGGTCTAAGGAAGTCGATGTGAACTCTATTATACGGTGCTGCCGTTCTATTCCATAGAATCGGACAGCTTTTCTGAGGTGATTGCTTTACTACCCGACATGTGTGGCATCCCAAGACGTAGTCCTTGTTCATTCAGGGCTACCACAAGCAATTTTTAGCTGATAGCTTAGGCTTGACTACTCCTAGATGCCCCACATGAAGCTCCCCCAGAATTATGTCTCGAAGAGAAGACGGTACGACCAAACTGCTTCCGCGAAAAACGCACCCACCTTCGAAATTTAGTTAATCTTGTATCGACTTAAACTGGGATAGTGAGTGACTCCTTAACTACTGCTGTCCAACCATTAATAATGCACTTGACCATCCCGCTCAGCACTGGATATATTCCGCTCTATAAGTACTAGTTTTCTGTCCAGATTACCCTCTTGGATACTTTGAGAATAATGCAGAACACTTTCATGTTCCGTCTTCGACGGCTGGACTGCACGAGACACGTAATCACACGTATATCTGGTAGTCAAAATTTGAGAATTGGTTTTCTTTTCATTGGCCCAAAAATTGTGACCAGCAGCTAGTGGTCCGTTTCGAGCTTAAATTTCCCCATACACAAATATTGCGTAAATTTTTGCACTCCAATTTCCAATCTTAGCTCTTACCTATGCATTTGAGGTTATCTGCGTTTTGTTTCTGACAGCGCCCGGGATGCATATGCAACCGGACGTATTGTTCCATCTTATATAGTCGATTCAGGATACCAGAGACTCTCACTGCGCTGTTGTTTGTTATAAGAACCATTTCTTGTGTTAGGACATAATGAGCCAATATTGGTGCCAGGTCAGTTGTACCTTAATCTGTTCAAACTCTAAATCACACTGGAATGTTAACTTCCCTCAGCACTTTTCTTCAACAGACCGTATAAGGGGCTTAGTGTAGTTGATGCGTCCTGAAGAAAGATTTGACTTAGGTGAAATTTACTGGTGGTTTCACCTTCAAAATCGGGTTGATAAATTTCTTATCCAACATTAGGCCCCGTTGACTAAATAAAACCAATATATTTAATCGATTCCTTCACGAACGAGCATTTATTGACGTTAAAAGTTAGTCAATTTTCCTTTAGCCTTGACAATACATCGCCCAGCCTTTCATAATGTTCCTCTTTTGTTTTGCCCCAACAATAATGGCATCCTGCCGTACCCCCTTCCCTCCACTCCTACCAATATACCTTCAATAATTATCTGAAATAATTGTTGTGTTGGTATGCATCCAAATGGAATGCGGTTGTAGTACAACCCTTTATGAGTGCTGATTGTGACCATCTCTCGGGAACCATCATCATCTAGGAGTATCTGTGATAGGTATTCTCCAAATCTAATTTTGAAAAGCACACCCTGCCTTGCATTGTCTGAAACGCTTCTACTAGCCGGTAATGGTTGACCTCCAAAAATTAGTTTAATGTCACTTTAAAGGTCCTCGCAAATTCTGACAAAACCATCCGACTTAATATTTGGGACAATCGACATTCCCCAAATAGGCCTACTCTACTTGATGGGGGAAATCACTCTTATTTCTTGTAATCATATTGATTCAGCATCCACTTTTAGTTTTAACGCAAAAAGCATTGACGACCTGTATTTACAGAAGTTTTAAAAATAAAGCTCCCTTAATTAAACCTACCAAACACTTCTGTAAAAATTATAAGATTTTTTTCTACAAGGTTGATAAATAGCCTACTTTTCGTCTTTAGATATCATGTGGTGTATTTGACACACCTCCAACTCAAAAGTCTTGTCCTTCACCTAATAACATAGCCCCCGCCTCCCTTCTGGCACCACGTAAAACCCTATTACACTCGTTCTATATTTGTAAGTTACCTCTAGAAAAAACAGCCCAAAGGTTTTACTAGGGCCTACATGCTGGGAATAATATTGCAAAGTTTGATTTGTTCTTTTCGGGGTTTTCAGAAAAACTTTAAATGTACAATTCAGCCATAGCCGTTGCAAGTACTGGAGGAGTTCCTTGATTCTCCACGATCATGGTGAAAAGTTAGAATTGGGAATGTTCACCGGCTGTAGCTATCATGTATTTGGAATCTGCATTAGAAGTCCTGCACATCTTTAAATGCCCCTTAGTTCCACTCAGATTGCAAATGTAATTTCTGAATCGACAACTTTAAGAGCCATTATTATTGCCACATACCTTAAGGAGACCAGACTGTTTGCTTTTGCGATGTTTCTTGAGTTCTTTATTCTATCTGGATTTTCCTTTATTTTAGCTCCTTAAATGCTGGAAAAAATTCACTGTTCACAAAAAATTGGTCTGCAACATTCTTGGCTTTTGAAAACGTTAAGGTTTTTGAATCGCCGGTGATCAATCTTTTTTTTTTTTTTTTTTTGCTAACCCCATCTCAAATTTGTCCAAGATGTTGGATTCCAAATCTGTCCCAAAGTCACATATTGTTGCTAAATGCTGGACTCTTGCAGCCCAATATGCAATACTTTCCCCCTCAGATTCGGATGCCTGATAAAATAGATATCTTTCTTCTTCTTTCACCTTTGGTGAATAGTGAGATTACAGTAACATGTTAATCTCCTTATAAGTGTTATCTTCAGGCTTGTTGGGGTCACATACGTCGATTAATGACTTGTACGCGACCTGACCACATCATTAGCCTCAAAAAACTATTGTAACTTGCACTCAATCTCCTCCCACTCGTCAACAAGTGGATTGAATTCCATAAATTGACCAATATAAGCTGACATGATTACGCACGCTAGCAAATACACAAACAATTTAGTCCGCAGCGAGTCCGACACCTTAGCCCAGTTGGTAGCTTATCTATTCACTGAGCTTAGGGTCCCGGATGCGGTGTCTGGCATGGCCGTTAAATGTGTCATTGGTGAAATGTGGGATTATCCTTTTATAGTGACGAATTAACGGCAGGGGGCTGGTTGTTGTGTTTGTTCTAGATTTAATTTAGTTTATAAGTCGTGTATTGCTATAAGCAGTCGGTTCAGAAAGTGTTCATTAAATACCTCTAATAAATTTAAAAAAAATAAATGAAATAGTCCGCACTGTCAATATAATGTTCTGAATATTACTTATGCTTCATGATAAATGAACTTTTATCTTGATACTAAAGCACTTAATATTTAATACCCTAAATAGTTTACACTTTGTTCATTATAATTATTAAGTTAATTTAGCAATTGTTAAATGAGTCCTTTGTGCTCGTTCATCTCAATGAAGGCACCATCACAGATAAAAATAGTCTTCCACTATTCCCCGGACTGCCAAACTTCAGGTACTACCGTAGCCAATTGACATGAACATGGTGGCTTTGTTAGGCCTCTATGGGAAAGCTGACGAATACAGGCTCAGGCTGGTTCCTAGCTCAATTTGGGAAAGTCAGACTAGTTAACCAACAGGGTGCATACAGCCTTTTTTCTTTGGAATGCACTCATGTCTGTGGTTATGCGGGAACAGGCGTTTTACTCACATTGCGCCGTGACGGTGAAGTCGGGTCTCGAATCCTGGCTTAGTGGTTTAAGGACGATTTTCCTTATGTGATCACTTACCCCTGTAGTTAGTTGTCCCTTGTTATTTGCTTTCTGCGCGCTATTTTTACCTCTTAGCTACCATTATGTATGATTGAATTTCCAGCACAATAAAACAAACTTTTACAAACCGTAACGGCTTGTATTAAAGAATACTTTGAATTTTGCCTGCGTAAACTACATGGGAAATGATAAGTAATAATTTTGTTGTAGTATTGGAAGGGAGAAGTGAAGATCTACTTTCACTATAAGAGGGTAAAAGAGTTTCTTCGCCGCCACATTGGGCTTGGAATAAACCATGTTTTATATCGTTCCGTTCTTAACTTGTCGTAATGGTATTAACATTTTATGATTTTTAAAGGTAGTATTATGTGTCTCTTTGATTAATTGAATTAAAATTTTTAATAAAAATAAAGCCATTACGTTTCACGGTTCGGAACCTAAGTATTTTAACTGACTTTGCTCGTTGCTAAATACACCGTTTTGTCGGATCTTTCTTTTCACCCACAATCCTACGATGCCGTACCCATCTTCTTGAAATTCTAATTTGATAGAACATATTATTTTTCCATTATTATTTGTGTTTAAATGGGTTTTTTTTTAGGAGAAACTAGTTATGTTCATAAAGGTAGACCTTTGTAAACAGGACGGAGTGGAAATGAAATTGGCCGGTCTCTGATGTATTAAGAGTAAAATTTAGACTTTAATATTGTTATGTAGAAGATTGAACACACACATATATATATATATATTTATTATTAGTCTAGGTTTCTTTAGAGTTAATGTTTACTACGTACTTACTAATTTGAGTCTAGGTTTTGTTTAGCTGGTGATATTCTAGTCCAGACATTATGGTAAATTAATTAAACTATTATGCGGATAACCCAAACGGATAGTAACAATCGGCGCAAAAACAAACAAAAAAAACCTGACATATCGGGCTTGAACCATAGCTGGCTGCATGAAGTGTGCTTGACCCTGACCTAGGAGACTGGTGCTTAATCCTGATAAGCTGCACGGACAGTATGCCTGAATGAACTAGAGGTCTGCGGTTCAAACTTGGGGGTCATCAATAAAATAACGCCTGCATTTACTCTCTCTCTATATACATTATATATTATTTTAAACAAATACGTTCAAAATCAAACAAATATAAATACTGGCTGGTGTCCATTACCGATCGATCCCGGCTGGTGTGCACGTGATATAAATGTTAAGCTCATTCATTTAGTCTGATTTCCATTGACGGGAAGGTCAACATTCGAATCCTGTGATGGGTGTTTTTTCTAAAGTTTCCTCTCTTATTCACACAATTGTGGGCACATTCGCATGGGCGAAATAATGTAGGTGTTATGGGGATCCTTCGGATGCCTTAAATATTGATGGAGTGAGAGGGGTGTATATAAAGTAGTATAAAAACGCAAGGTTTAGTGTTAATTTCACTGTTAATTTTATATGCTACTAAATACAAATGCAATTAAACATTATCTTAAAACTCGCCTACACGATACATTCTTTATAAACTCCTATTGTAAGTGTAACACTAGCATTAACATTTTAAATAACAAGATTGTTTTGGAGGCATTGGAGAACAAAGAGCGTTTCTGAGATTGAAATGAGTTAGTGGGTCTGAGAAAACGAGTAAAATAGTTTTGTTATTAACTGCAGACTAGGACTACACTGGGAAAGATAAATACACATATTTATTTTTATTTAAAACTATATCGGCATATTGTGTAATTTAATAATATACTTTTCACCCTAACAGAAAATGAGACATGCCTAGAGGAAATAAGATAATCGATCGCACTCAGTGTTTTTGATTTCACGTGTGAGTTCGGAGTTCAATTCTGACTGGTAAACTTGTATATTTATTCCAACACATTTTAGACTATCAATCAAACCTTTCTATTTAAAGAATTAATCACATAGTTTTTAAATAGGAATATTAATATCCTCTAAAAGGAATAGACATATCATACGTAATTATTTCCTAACATAAAGAAATCACAAAGCTTATATTTTATTTTAGTTTGTTTATTTTGAATATCGTGACATTTTATTTATCAATAATAGAAATCCATTAGTTATGTTAAGTTTCTTTATTCTAAACTCAAGATGGCGGCAACTAGGTTGACGCCTACTAGCCCTGCTTCAAGTTTTTAATATCATAACATCTCACAGTAACTGATACTACCAGCCAATAATAAATCCATAATATTTTTCCTTGTTAGTCCCATGTGCCGTTAAATTAATTTCACGGTCAGTTTACATTTCAATTCAAAATGGAAGCAGTATGTTTTTTAAAATCCATTCAAAGGGAATTATATTATTTTTAACAGCAACTTATTAACTCTCGTACCTACCCACATCCCCTCTGGTTTGAGTCTATCATGTTATTGTCTGTGTGGCTTCCAACATTGTCTTTTGAATTGATATTATCTTATCTTTTTATCGCACGCAGTGTAGGCCTACAATTTTCAAATCTGGAAGGATTAAAACACTTGTTTTAAGGTGATATTTTTTCTTTTTATTCATCTTATCTTGATGGGCTTTAAATTTTCAAGTGTGTAAAGAGAGGAAACATTGATCTAGAAACTCCCTTTTATTTACAATAATTATATTAGTTTCCCCTGGGAACCCTTTGGCCGAATGCAGACGCATTTAACTTGTCCTCTCACAGATAATAGTACATAGCTATGATCCGTTATCAGTTGTCAAGTGTGTTTTGAGAGCTGCAGTTCAAAAAGCGTGCTTGTGTAACTAACTACCTTCTTATTCACGTGACGTCACGTGTTACTGGTAATGAAGACACGCGCCACCTACGCTATCCTCTGTCACTATCTATATCACTGTCTATCGATGTCTTTCTCTTTGCTTCCCCCCCCCCCCCTCTCTCCTCTGTATTCAATGACGCACGGGATGTTTTCCAAGTATGGCGGCGCCTGTATTGACGGAAGTTCTATGCTCGTTATCAGATCGTCCTCTCAAGATGTTGTCCGGTCCGTCACTGCACGACACTTCCATAAACTTTTTAAGGGGAGTGTCTTTAGTGACGTACCCTAAATAATGTTAATATAAACGCTTTTAATATGAAGTAGAACTAAAATATAGAGTTAATTAATTGAAAGGAACGCCCAAGAATAAGTTATAAAGAGGTTACATGAATAAAGAAAATAAGGCAAACAATCATAAAGTAAAACTAGAAAACATATGAGATTACTTAGGTTATATAGTGAATTGAAGGCAAGAACCCTAAAAATATAAATAATATTAATAAAGAGTTTGAATAAAAATTGTCAGAGAATAAGTATAACACATCATTTTGTAAGACCACATATTGAATAAAGTATTATAAAAATTGAGAATAGAATCAGTTATTTAATGTGAGAGTGAGATGGAGTAAATATAAAAATAGGACAATTGAATGGGGTAAAATACATTAAACATATTAAAATATAGAGCACAATAAAGGGTCGACTACATAATATGCTACATTGTAAGACCAGGCTCATGAATCATGTTAATATTCAGAAGGTAGCCCGTTATACGCCTACACCTTAAAAGTTTTCCAAAAATTCCAAACTGAAAAAGGCACAAAAATAATAGCTCCCCTACATTTTATATAAGGAAAAGCTGTAACCAGATTAATTTTTAATTAAAGCTATTTAACTCCGAGTGGGCAGCATAAACTATAAAGTGCCCCACTTTTATATATTTTGTGTGGTAACACTGTCAAATGCCTGAGAAGTATGCTACTATTTCTATAGCATGACCTTGACTGTCTGCTGACAAGTTGGAATAATTAAATTAATTTAATTAGTTGTCTGTAAATTGAAGATATTTGAAATTAACTCATTGTTAGGGCATGTCATGGGTGTAGGGAAGGCGGGCTTAAGGGGCTCATCCCCTCCTCCCGAATTAACCGAAGTTTTTAGTATGAATCTTAATGATGGCTTTGTATCAAACTTCAAACAACTTATAGAGGCAGTCATTTAAAAAAAAATTTCAATCAAATATGGCTTCTAAAACTATGCTTTTTTTTAGCTCCGCGTCTTACTACTTGTTCGGGCTATACACTTATTTAATAATAACTTTAATGGTTTTAAGGATTAGGAAGGCTATATTTAATGGAAGTGTACCCGCATTTGTGGGGAGGGAGAGTGGAAAATCATTTTGGAAAAACCACCCTTAGTACACTCGACCAAAATTCAAACCTCGATCTCCTCATCATTAGCAGTCTAGTGTACTGTGAGAATAGCGCATTAGACCATGCAGCCACCGAAGTGGGTATATCTAATTTAAAAAAAAAACTTCATAGGGGATCACTTCAAATAGCTTCTATATGCATATATATGTTATTTAAAATCAATCCTAAAGGGCCACTCAAATTAGCTTTTTGAAAAATTCGATTTTCAAAAATGTGTTGACTGAAGACCGAGATCAATAAGTTCTTGAGGCATTTAATTAAAAAAAATCCATTCAATATATATTCTAAGGGCATCTAATTTTAAAAACTTGCTGGTGAAATATCACTTCAAATAGCTTCTAGAGCAGGGGTTTCCAACTTATAAGGGCTCGAGGGCCACATTGTAAACCTTAGGCATAATTGCGGGCCGCACTTTAATAATAGGCCAATTTTTGTAAAATTATACAAATAGAACAGAGGCACCAGTATTAAATAATATGCATAGTTTAATTGAAGCAAAATTTTAATAATTTTAATTACTTAAACCACTATTTTACAATTGCATAAAAGAGTGAAATTAAAAATAAACAAAACCTATTATACCCAGAACAATTGAATTTTGAAGAAGAGCACTCAACATTGTCAGTTTATTTGACTTATTATTTAACAAATGGAAAAAAAAACCTAAAGACAAACTGAAATTAATAATTTGGTCAAGACAAAACTTAAAAAAGGACAATCTAATGGGAGTACTGTGGTTGATCAGCTGCATCTACCAATGAACGAATGTCCGCATCCAGCTCTGTTGTTGCTAATCTCAAAATATGCAGCAAGGAAGAATCTGCAAGTCAACTTTTGTACTAATTTTTAATGAATTTTATAAAAGAAAAAACACGTTCACATATGTACATGCTCCCAAACATTGAAGTCATTTTTAGTCCAAATTGTATTAAGTTTGGGTATTTTTACTTTCTCTCTATCTTACAGGTAGAGAAAGTATTGTGATCGTCAAAAAATTCGAACTCGAGATTTTGATGAATTTTGACGTTTCATGACTTCCTGAATCCGAAAAAGTGGTTTTTGAATTTCCGTCTGTCTGTCTGTCTGTCTGTCTGTCTGTACCTCCAACTAGAGCCTAAACTATTTTACCGATTGAGCTGAAACTTGATATCTAGGGTTTTCATAGGGTTGCCCCGAGGGGTTTTTGGAATTGGATATCTACCCCTAAAATTAAGGGTAGTTTACTGAAGGGAAAAAAGAGAAAAAGTCGATTTTCTCAAAATCGGCTCTAACGATTTTGATTAAATTTCATTTATGAACATTAATAAATATTCCAAACAAAATGGCTACTCTCAATATTTCGGCAAAATCGTTTTAAGGGCTCCGGTCTGATGCGTAAATTAACATTTTTTATAATAGCTCCGAAACTATTTGAGATATGAAATTACTTAGCATTACAAATATGTATATATATTTATAATACAAATATTTTATTCAAAACATATTTTTATAAAATCAATAACTTTCAATATATACGCAATTATATATATATTTTTAACTTTTTGGGCATTAAAGCTTAAGTATTGCGACCGTAAGAAAAACTAACCTGAAATGTTGATGGATGTCGACGTCTCATGACCCCCCGAACCCTTAAAAATAGTCTTTGCAATGCCGTCTGTCTGTGTCTCTATTAAAACTTAAAATTAAGGGTAGTTTACTGAAGGGCAAAAAGAGAAAAAGTCGATTTTCTCAAAATCGGCTCTAACGATTTTGATTAAATTTCATTTATGAACATAAATAAATATTCCAAACAAAATGGCGACCCTCAATATTTCGGCAAAATCGTTTTAAGGGCTCCGGTCTGATGCGTAAATTAACATTTTTTATAATAGCTCCGAAACTATTTGAGATATGAAATTACTTAGCATTACAAATATGTATATATATTTATAATAAAAATATTTTATTCGAAACATATTTTTATAAAATCAATAACTTTCAATATATACGCAATTATATATATATTTTTAACTTTTTGGGCATTAAAGCTTAAGTATTGCGACCGTAAGAAAAACTAACCTGAAATGTTGATGGATGTCGACGTCTCATGACCCCCCGAACCCTTAAAAATAGTCTTTGCAATGCCGTCAGTCTGTGTGTCTATTAAAACTTAAAATTAAGGGTAGTTTACTGAATGGCAAAAAGAGAAAAAGTCGATTTTCTCAAAATCGGCTCCAACGATTTTAATTAAATTTCATTTATAAACATTAATAAATATTCCAAACAAAATGGCTACCCTCAATTATTCGGCAAAATGGCTTTAAGGGCTCCGGTCTGATGCGTAAATTTACATTTTTTTAAATAGCTCCGAAACTATTTGAGATATGAAATTACTTAGCATTACAAATATGTATATATATTTATAATACAGATATTTTATCCGAAACATATTTTTATAAAATCAATAACTTTCAATATATACGCAATTATATGAATTTTTTTAACTTTTTGGACATTAAAGTTTAAGTATTGCGACCGTAAAAAAAAAAACTAACCTGAAATGTTGATGGATGTCGACGTCTCATGACCCCCCGAACCCTAAAAAATAGTCTTTGCAATGCCGTCTGTCTGTGTGTCTATTAAAACTTAAAATTAAGGGTAGTTTACTGAAGGACGAAAAGAGAAAAATTTGGTTTTCTCAAAATCTGCTTAAACGATTTTGATTAAAATTCGTATCTAGGCGTTGATTAAGATTATAAATAAACTGGCTATTTTCATTTTCCTATGAAAATGATTTTTAGGGTACATTACAGAAGCGTTAATTTCCGTATCTCCACAACTATTGGAGAAACTAAACAACTTATCATTGCAAAATTGTAGGACTATTAGAAATAAAAAACTTTTATTTGACATATATTTTTATAAAAACAGCAGTTTCTGAGATATTTGCAAATATATTAATACAATTTTGTGAGCTTTAGTTGTAAACATATACTACTTAAGTCTTAACGCAATAATACTCCAATGCCATAGAGTAATTAAATATAAGTAAGTATCTAAAAAAAGTATTTATTTTTCCTTAAATCTCTTAGGAGAAATGTTTGCATAGCAATGATCTATCTCCATTTTAGACTCAATAGTCAATATTTACATTTTTTATTGGTCAAAATGTATAAATGAATAATTAAATATCAATGCGATGACTTGAAGATCTGCAACACCTTTTAAAATGTTAAAATTTTAACCAGAAATCGAAATTTTAATACGAAGTGTTGACCCTTGTGGAAGACATTAAACTGTTTGAAATGTTCTTAGGTGGACAAAGATGCGCCTCTTTTCTCATTGATTCTATATCATTGTATATTATTTTATGCGTGTTCTTATGTGGAGTGGTGATGATACAATGTACATTATTCCGTTCAGAAATCTTACGAGTTTATAGAAAGAGAGAGAAAGTCTGTGCGGTGTGCCGTACCATTTATTCACTGGATAGCAGTTTAAAAAAATGTGATCCCTTTTCTTGTTTGGTCTGTAGGAAAGTATCGGATTGTAGTTCGCACATCTCAAGATGTAGGTGTGGTTCTTGTTCCTCAATTGTAGCACCAAGAGGATTCATGTAAAGCTGTACACTGCTTTTCAGTGTTTCAGCTTCCTTGAATTGTGTGTTAAATTCTTCAATGATCTTTTGAATGTGTGAACTGAAATCTGAAAAATCTATAGTTTCCTGGTCTTTCTCCGCCGCTAATTGTAGACAGCAAGAGAAATGTGTCAATTTATTGTTTTCCAAAGAAAGTTTGAAAATTTTTAACTTGTTTCGAAATCCATTTACGATTCCCACCATATCTGATAACCTATGGTTTATTCCTTGAAGACTCAGGTTTAAGGTGTTAAGGTGATTTGTCATGTCTGTTAGGAAAGCTAACTGCTTTAAAAATTCTGGGCTTTGAATTTCTTCTTCTAGTTCTGTGGTATCAGACAAGACAAACTTATTAAGGAATTCAGGGATTTCCTTACATGGTTGTACAGCAGCAAGTCTCCATATTCTGCATCAATTTCCAGTAAAAATTGCATTAGTTGTCTATGCAAAAGGGCTCGATTTCCACCTCTTAACATATTAATAATTTTAACCACAAGTTAAAAAACTTCAGTTTTCTTCATTAATTTCCCACGCTCCCTGGTGAATGAGACGGTGGATCATAGGACACGTTACACCATTTTCTTTTAGAAATCCTGTAAGACCTGTCTTCTCTCATGTCATTGCTGGCGCTCCGACTGTCACAATGGCTGAACATTTACTGAAGCCTCCAATTCTGTCGGCAGTTTTTTTTTATAACATCATAAACGTCCCTCGCTTTGGTTGTTTCTTGAAGAGAGCAGACATCAAATAGCTCCTTTTTACTGCTTAAGTCTTTGAAGGTGTTGCGTACAAATATTAATAGCTGACTGACATATGACTGATAAGTGTTTTCTTCAAGGCATAGCAAGAAATGAGTGCTTTCTTTAACCAATCTAATCAGCGATTTTTCTACTTATTCTCCCAAATCAATGACCTTTCTTTGTACAATTTGGTTGAAAACTCGCATTGATTCAAATTTCTCAGCCGTTTTAGCATCTCCAAAAGCCTGTGCCATTTCCATAGCACACTTTTTAACCAGACTGCTTTCAGTGAAGGTTTTTTTTGCCTCTGCAAGTTCAAGCGACACTGCTTAGGAGGCATACTGGTCGAACTTCTTCCTTATATATTGCATACTTGTTCTCATGCATTGTTGAGTATCCTTATATGTTGCATACTTGTTCTCGTACATTGTTGAGTAGTAATGTCGTTTAACATTGTACTCCTTCGGTACAGACACAATTTGCATGCATACCAAACACTGAAGCTTCTCACTGTTGTTAGTAATTAAATAGTCATTTTCCCAGCTTTCCTTGTAAATTCTGTTTTCATTTTCAATTTTACATTTCTTTGAGTTCCCACTAATTTTTTATTCACGTAAAAGACACACAACACAAAACAAAGCCTCCAAAATGGACAGTAACTTGTGAAACTTCACTACACGTCAAGCAAGCGCGACTGAGTGTGAGTGGAGACTGAAGGAGTAGCCAGCAAACATTGCCGGGCGAGTCTATTGTTACGTGAGTGAAGGGGAGAAAGGTCAGTGGAGGGGCCCAACAACTCTTGCCGGATCCTGCACTGTGGGATGCAGTATGTTGCTTGTAGAATGGCCGACTATTAATCCTTTATCAACTTCGTTTGCTCATTTTTGCCGTATGAAAATTAATACATTTTTCGGGCGAGATATGAAATATTTTTCTTAACTTTTCTTGTGATTTTTTTTTTTTCAAAAAGCTTTCGTGGGCCACAAAAAGTGGCCTCGCAGGCAGCCAGTTGGAAACCCTGTTCTAGAGGTATCAAATTAAAAAAAAATCAGGCGAGGAACACACATACTAGATTCTAGGGGCATCCGAATTTCAAAAAAATTCTGAGTAAGGACCACTTCAATAAGATTTTAGGGAATCTAATATATATAAAAAGAATATGGTGAGCACGTCTTAAAATAACTTTTAGAGAAATTTAATTTAAAAACATAATTGCTGAAGGAGACTACTACAAATAGCCTTTAGAAGTATTCATATTTCAAAATTATTTGGGTTAGCACCGTTTTAAATAGCTTTTAAGAGAGTATAATTTTCAGAAATTCTTCAAATAAGGATTACTACAAATACCTTTTAGCAGCATCCAATTTCTTAACATTAACTGGTGAAGAGTAAAGTACAAAGTCCCAAAACAACTTTTTTGTTACTTGCCCCCCCCCTTACCCCCCCCCCCCCCCCCCGACCCAAACATCTATTTTATCAAATTACTTTTCGAACAATTATTCCACTGTTTAGTCTATCACAATCTAACTATTAGTTGCATTGGGTTTTTTTGTTTGCCTGTTGAAACAAGGGTCCAGGACTTGATTACCGCCAGGAATATATATAAAGTTATCCAGGGTGAATCTATAGTCAGAGTTCTGAGTGTTTTGTATGTTTTAAAAATAAGTTAGTTCATTAGTTGTGTGCTGATATAATAACAAATTGGTTTTAGAAAGTGAACACACGCATAATGAAGACAAACAATAAATTACTAGCCACTTTGGATGATTACACCCACAGAAGTTGATACATTATTTCAGGAGCTTTCGGATAAGGCCCAACTCCAAGCCTAGTTCCTTTTTTTTTTTAAAGTCTTTTAACAAATTTTTATCTATAAATTGTTTCTATATTATATATGTGGAATTCACATTGCTTTTTCATTATAACCAATTTACAAAATAATAACCTGAGCAGTACATTTTTACTTTCTATTGACCCCTCAAAGAAAGAAGTAGGATATTGTGATCATAAAAAGAATTATCAAGAATTTAGGAAAATAATGGTTTAGAATAAATAATATGGAAGGTGAAGAATCGGATTTAAATATTGGCGTACTACAAGGTTGTATACTTGGGCCAATAAAATTCCTAATTAATACAAGAACAATGGCAAACTGCATAAAGCATTGTGGCATATTTATGTCTGGTAACGACACATTGCTGTAGCTCTGCATGAAAATGTTGACAGATTTAAACAAATGTTGTTGGAAGATTTTAACAGGATACAAAACTAGACTCACGATAATAAATAAATGATTAACATTAAAAAACGTAAACAATGCAACTCAGACTACCTTATGTTATAAAGTATAAATTTGATTAAAAGATGATTGTTTAGATTTTTTACATAATGTGAAACCATGTAATTGCTCAACATTTACACAACTTGAGACACATAATTATCTTGGGTTAATGATGGATCCTTATATGAAATGTACTACTCATACAGACATAATAAGTAGGAAACTAAGGGCGGGAATGGTTAACATATGTATTCTCAGAAAACATGTTACATTTGATACTCTAAAATTAGTGTCAATCGAATCACATCTAGGATATGGTATTATTTTCTGGCGAAAGATGAGTGATGTGTATTTAAATTAAATTAAGAACTATTCAGAATAAAGTTTTTAAAATAATAAGTGAATACAACAATAGTACCAACATCATGAATAAGGAATGGAAACCATTGACAGTAATATCACGTACAACTATAAAATAATAATTCAATACTAATCATAAACATACAAAATAAGACAAGTTCAGTCACACCAACAGGAAACAACAGTATAAAATTCTTTTACATAAAAATAAATACGGCTCCATTTCATGTATCAGTGAACCTAAATTGCCATTGTGTCCTGTCCTCTGCTTCCTCCTTTAGCTCCCAGAATTTTCTTCTTTCTTTAAAGTCATCCAATATTTACTGTTTTGATGATGCCTCCTCCTATTCTGAAATTGTCACATCCTTCCAGGGTTTCCTTGACCAGCCACTCTCTATACAAGTTTAACGGACTAGGTGACAAACAGCATCCCTTCCTCACTCCCCTTCCTATCTCTACGCTATTGGTTTCTCTCTAATTTATCCTCACCTTCATTCCTTGTCTTAGGTACACGTTTGCAATAAGCCTTCTGTTCCTCCATTTGACGCCGATCTTCTTGAGTATTTCCATCATTTTCTTCCAATTCACTCCATCAAACGCCCTTTGCTAGTCGATGGACCTAATGTAGACTTCTTCCTTGACTTCCATCACTCTTTCGGAAATCATTTTCAGCATCTTGATGGCATCTCTGGTTCCTTTTACTTTTCTGAATCCAAATTGGTCTTCTTCCATCACACACTCTATTTTATGTCCCTTTCACTTGTTGAGTATACTTGCCACAATCTTCCCCACATGAGAGATGAGACTGATGGTCCTGTGGTCACTGTATTTCTTGGCATGTTTATTTTTCTTTAGCGCCACCATTGGTATGTCTAAAAAGTCATTGGGCCATTCTTTTCTTTCGTAGATATTTATAAGTTTTGTTAGAACCATTAAGCCATTGTTTCCCATTTCCTTCAGCAGGTCATCTGGTAACCTATGTCTTCATCTATAGCAGTTTCCCTTCGCATGCCCTTTATTGCTCTCTCTACTTCACTCTTTAAAATAACGGGTTCTTTTTGGTCTTCCTCTACCTCTTCTTTTGCTTCAATCTCCAGGTTCCATGGTTGATTTTCCTTGTCACACAGTTTTTATATATATATATATATTTCCCAAATCGGAAGAACCTCTTTATGATCTGTCACCATAATATGACCTTTGGAAATTTCTATTCTTATTGTTCGCACACCTTTGTTTTCATTCCCTCCCACTTCCTTTGCTTTTTGTTACTAAAAATGGAAGATCATTATTAATAAACTTCTGGATTTTTTTATTTTAAAGTTGTTTTATGCTTCATAGATAGATAATTATTTCCAAACTAAAGACTTGTAATTTTTTTTTAATACTTACTACTCTATGTGTGCAAAAGACAGAATGCCATATTAAGTAGATTTTTATATATATATATATATATTTGTTCTTTGCTCAATTAAATACGACACAGTTTATTTAAACACTGCTAGTATGGATCTGTTAATATTTGGGATGGCCTTAAGGAGGCCGCCCCGATTATCAAAAAATTGTTGCACACATGTTCAGCACTAACGTAATATTTAATTATATGATTTATTATTTCAAAATATAGTTAACTACAAACAAATACCTAATGGTTATCCACAGGATGTTCTGGTAGCTAAATCAAATTCATTTAAATGAATTGATCAATTACTTAGCTAAATAAATATACAAATAAACAAGTTGACCAAATACCTAACTACAAATATGTGAAAAGGTTAATTAAAGTTTTAATTATAAACATTGATTGGATGAGAGGGGAAAGGAAAATGAATAACAACACCAATGATAATTAGCAAGTTAAACAATACATATTATATTTTTTCTTTCTTGGCAGGCATTTTAATTAATTCTAAATGTGCAAATTTCATTTAGTTGAAAACCATGAGAAGCTTTTATGGTGGGGTTGTAGGAAAGGTGAAAAAAGGCCAGTGTTTATACAGTTTGTATATCAAAATTTTTTTCGGTCAAAATAAATCGAGTACCTTTGCTTCAGTAGAAACTTAGAATTTAATTTTCTTCACATGTTGACCTCAACATTTCTTGAATATCTGTCCAGGGTGTCTTGGAATTTAACGATAACATTTTATCTTCATTTAAAAAGTTTGTCATCCAATGCCGCTATGCTCATGAGAGATATTCAACAACTGCTGATACCACCATGTGAAGAAAATTAAACTCTGTTTGTACCAAAGCAATATTTGATTTATTTGAGCCAAAAAAATGTTTTCCTATATAAACTGCAAAAGCACTGCATTGCATCACCTACAGCCCCCACCTTTGATTATTGAGGTGGAAAATTAAAAAATAATCAAATTTTGACATTGGGACGATTAGCTCTAAGGTAGTTTAAATTGCCCATCAAAATGAACAGGAAAACAAGAATTTGGCTCAACCTTAAACTCAAATTTTTTTTCTCATTCTATAGAACAAAGTGATCAAATTTTGGTTTAATGTTCTTACCAAATAGAATTCTTTGGGGTATAAAATTCTGATTTTTACTCCGCCCTCCACTGGAGATATAGCTACTTTAAAAATGTAAAAATTCCCAAAAATTTCCCATTTTCATCAGCCAAAAAATCTTGGAAGGGCTCAAAACACTCCAGTTTTCTCACCTTAGATTAGATCTACTGGCACCATGGTTCCTACAAAAAAAAAAAAAAATTGGTTTGACTTTTTGCGCTCTTCTCAGTGAAAATTTGGCTTGAGATTTGAAAAAAATGCAAATTTGATTGATCGACTTTGATCCTCAATAAAATTTCAAAAATATATCAGAAAATTAAATTTAAAAAGACATAATCAATCAAAATTTTCTTCTGAGTACAGTGGTTTTCGAATTTTTGAATTTTCTCGATTGGGGAAAAAGTTATAGCACTTTGCGCAAATGCTTTCTGTCGCAAAAATTGAAATTTTTAGATGAGCACCATCTAGGGACCTCCCCCCGAAATGGTGAGGATTTTAAACAAAAATTGGTTTTGAACTCTCTAAACATGTATAAACAACTGTGCAAAAAATAAAAAAAATAAAATGGTGCGGCAACCACTATAATACAAATTTGTTAAAATTGCATGGAATGACCCATAAGATATTTTTCAAAAATTTACAAATACAATAGGAAGAGCTAAAAACAAGCCTTATTAAGTGTAATGTGTGCATGATCTATCCTGTATTCTATTTTATCATAAGCTTCTTTCAACTAGTGTGGAGTGTGTGTACCATCACCAGCATGTGAACCGAGGTTCTGTCAGGGAGTGAGTGCCCTTGCCTGCAACAAGTTGTTTGCAGTTAGTTTGATTTTTGTGAACTAAAATATATAGACCAATTAATTGTCTAGTTTCGTTTAAGAGTGTGGAAAGTACTTGCACACACCAGGTGAGGACTGAACTCCAGCCCCCCAATGCACAGCATATCTGCCACTTCAAATGGTAGGGTTATGTGGAAAGAGCAAGGTTGACCAAAGTGGATTCTCCTCGTTATGGCTGAACAAAGTTGGTCTAATGCGTCACTCGTATATTAGACTAGCTTTCCAGTGACAGAGTTTGATTCAGGTGTACTGGAGGGATCTTTACCTAAATGGCTACTCACTCGCTTCCTCCACTCAAATGTGGGTACATTTCCTCACCCCTATTGTGCATCCATGCAAGTAGCCTGAAAATGTAGTAAGACACGGTTATAAAAAAAGCCCCATAAAGTTACTGTGGAGGAGTTTTTAAATCTAATCGGTGAGTTGGCGCAGAAAACTGAACATATTAAATATGTGCCGAGGAAAGAAATCCACAATCCTTATTGTGCTTAGTGAAGTTCTCTCAAAGAATTTACGGGTTTCAAGGTCATGTAGTTCCAAGTGGGAGAAACACACTTCAAGGACCTTTTATTTTTACACATTGACGTATTTTCCTAATGGGTTTTTAAGTGAGTTTATTGAATTATTGTACATGAAAACTGGCATCAACAAAGTTATTATTATGAAGGCAGAGATAAACTTAGGTTACAGATACAACAGTCTCTATGTTTCAATTTTATTAAATATAGTTAATAAAGGACACGCGAATAGTTCTCGCCACCTTTGGCTTTGCATGCCAATCCTTCATCACTGACCTATCCAGGAACTGTTCTGAGGTTCATCCATCACAGATGCTACCTTATCTACCCTTGAGCATGGGATAATTTCCTGATAGTTCAGGGGTAGAATATTGGCGCACTACCCGGAGGTCCTGGGCTTTATTCCAGAGTTTGGGTGTCCTTTTTAAACTATATTTAATGTAGCAAAAAATAATTATTACTAGAATTATTGTTGAGGGGGAATTTTAACATGCACTTAAAAAACATAGTTTTTTTTATCAACTCTAGGCTTTCAACTAAGTGTTTAAATGGCTGTCAGGGTGTTGTTTTGTACTTTGTCTTACTACTTTTTCAATCTATATTCATTAAATTACACTAATGAGCTAGGTTAGAGTAAGGGAGAACTAAGAGAAAACATACCTGTATTAACTTAGAGGCAGAGCTGTCAACCATGATTATCTTCAATTTACCTGGCCGAGATTCAAACCCCAACATGATTGCTGGTAAACCAGACTGGCTTCACATTTACTCAGGGGATACGAAGTTAACATTGTAGAGTTTAACCATCCATTCAGCCATGGAATTGAAATGTATTGGGAAACTGACTTTAAACATTTTAGTAGCAACATCAAATAGAATTTAATAAAAATAAGTAGGTATGGTAGTTAATTCATTTAATATTTCTTAGAGAAAATAGGTAGATAGCTCGGACAATTAGTAATACATCAAGCATGAAAAAATATATAGATAAAAATCATTAACACGAGTCCAAACTATTTGTATCTTACCACACTTTGAGTTACATTTTCACTGCCCGATGCCATTATGGGAAGTGTACCAACAACAAATTGTTTATTAATCAATTTAATATACCAAAATGCTGATTGGTTCTGGAAATTACAATTTTATCTTCTTCAGTTTTTAGATATATTCTCTGTAGCCAATGTACTGGCATCTTTGTCTACTTGGTCGAATAGAGCAGTAAGATGAGGGTGAATATTAAAGGAATTGCATCAGCATCAACCTCAAGCTAGGTCATAATGGTTTCTAATAGTGCAAAGAAATGGGCACAAGTAGGGCATTGATTAAGCTCTTTTCTTAAGGGAAGTCCACTCATAAGTTAAATTCCAACATTCAATTATCTTTTAAGTTTACTCCTCTAGTTTATATTACTGGTCATACTCATTGTAAACATTTTCTCCTCCACTGCGACTTACTACCCATCTGGGATGTATATATTAATTATGGTAATGGGTAGGAAGTAGGGTTGCCATCTATTAATAGAATTCCAGGACATCAAATACGAATCTATGGTAGTAAGTACTATGATAAACTTAACATGAAGGGTGGCACAAATTACTGTTTGCATGCAATATTTCTTGTTATTTATTAAGATAGGACAAAACTAAAAAAAATCCATTAGGTTTATATATGACATTTGTATTATTGTTATTATTATTATTATTTATTTATTTAGCACCGTGTCTTAATACCCATTCGGGTTATACTCTTAAGTACTAATTACGCTAATTGACTAGGAATTGGGTAGGTCAAATTTAGAGGAAGTGAACCCGCATTTGTGTGGAGTGGAAAAACACTTAGTAAAAACCACCCCCAGTTCATCTGACCGAGATTCAAACCTCGATCTCCCCGTCCTCTGCAGTCTAGCTAAACACGAAACTAGCGCATTAGCCAACTACGCCACCGAGGCGAGTATGATGACATGTGTTTTTTTTTTTTTAATTTGTGGTGTTGTCAAATATAGGACCATGTCCACTTTTACTGTGTTTGACCTCATAATTCGCAATATTTATACTCACTGTATTAATAAGTAAAACATACTCAGTTTCCATGTGCTTTGAATAAAATTAATTTAATAAAAAATCACATTGTTTGGAAAGACATTAACTATAATGGATTAAATAACAAAGCTAGTATATCATCACTGATTAAACAAAAAAGCTATTTGGTTCATGTGCTCACGGATGCAGATATAAACAAACTCAAACTAATCCAAGCTTACTTGCTTACTTATTTACTATCTGACATTAGGGACTCGAAAGTTCATTGCCACATTTACAAAAGTATGCCACTTATCCCTATCTTGAGCAAGTTCAATCCGCCTCATTACACCCTCTTTTCATATTGAGCTAGTTCTATCCAGTCCACCTCATTACACCATATTTCTTTCAGGTCAATTCTAATGTTATCCTCCCATCTGCGTCTAGGTCTTCCCAATGGTCTCTTCCCATTGGATTTGCCAGTCAGTTCGCCGAACAATGTTCTAGATTCTCCCATTCGTGCTGTATGACCTGCCCACCATAATCTACAATACTGGATTATCCTAACAATGTCTTGTGATTAGTACAGGGTATGTAACTCTTCATTATATAAACTCCTCCATTTCCCAGTAAGCTCATCCCTTTTAGACCAAAATATCTTCCTAAACACCTTGTTTTCGAACATCCTAAATTTGTTTTTGTTATGTAAGGTAAGAGGCCATGTTTCACACCCATAAAGAGCCGGTAAAGTTATTGTTTTGTATACTCATAGTTTTACATTCCTGGACAGCATGCGAGATGACAACAACTCCTTTTTTACAATCTAATATTGATATTGCTAGTTAAAATTGTTCCTAAATATTAAAACGCATTAACCACATCAATGTTGCTCGAAGTAATCTCCAAATTATCATCCCCAATCTGTGTTCTCTGTGTGATCAAATACCTAGCTTAGCAAAGTTTGATTCAACTTAATATAACTTCATATTATATTACATAACCTAATTTAACTTCAAAGGTCATGACTTGATTTGAATCACACTGGTTCTGCGAGGATGACCATTTAATGTGGTATTAATTTCAACACATCTTAAGTCCTTTTCTATAAAGTGAGTGTGTAAAATAAATGTAAATATCCAGGACTTCTAGTCACACTTGTTTGTTGGCTAGTAACAAGAGTTGCATAGTCCACAAATCAGGTCAAAGGTTGGTCAGCTGACCCTGTGGACTGTCTGTCTGAGATGTTTCACATTCCAGGAACAACCTATGTATTCTAGCATTATTCACTTATTGATGATTCTTTATGTATTTGCCCAGTCACTGTTTGTAAATTATATTCTCACTTGCACAAATACAAAATGGAGGATTGAACAAAATTACTCTTAGTTCAAATTAACATTTCTTTAAATAGTGCTAGTTGTATGTCAAATGAGAACTGCCATTCACAAAATGGTTTTCACAGTATGATTTAGATTGTTAAGTCAAACATTAAAGTGGTTACTTTTTAAAAATAGGCCTTTAATTACAACATTTAGTTAGGCTTAGCTTAAGATTAATTTATTGTTTTACCTATCTTTGATTAGATTTACTAAACTAGGTATAAACGTAAGCTACCTTTTTACTTTCCATTAATCACTGTTTCCAGCCTGTGTTCAGGGTCAATTTTTTATTCAAGCCATATATTTCCACCACTGGCTTGCTAGGCCTGTCATAGCTTCATATGCCCTATAATATAACTTAAGACTAAGACAGGCACACTACCCAATCCCTAAAGTCTGTTCAGCGTAGGGATTGTTTTCTGAAAGGCCTTTTTCTCTATCAGAAATCTATTATATAGTAGGATATTGGTAGGAAAAAAGATCTTTCAGAGAGTAATTCCTACCGTGAATGGAGTATAGATGTTAAGTCATCACTGTGAAAGGGTAAACCCACATTTTACAAATGATACATTTTTTAGTTATGCTGGGAATCGAACCCGGGACTCTTAGCTCGGTATTCAGACATGCTACTGACTGAGCCAAGGTGTCAGATTAAACATAGGCTTACTACTAGGTTTATTAATTTACTATACACATTATTTGTCTTATAAAAAGTCTTTTGGTATCGAAAAAATATTGATTTTGTGATTTAGTTGAGAACATGGTATTTATTTGTTTGTCCCTGATTCTAAAAAAAATATATATTTTCGATTTGCTATCTTATATTTTATAGCTTACACTTTTCTAAAACTCAAATAAATTTACCTTTTTTTCTTCAAATTATGTGTTCATAATAATGCCTAGCGCTGGCTAGCCATCGATCGCCTGCCAGAATGACACAGTGGGCCTTCATAGAGGGCCCCATGATATATGCAGTAAAACAATATCTAGTTCTGATTTAGAAATTATTCTTTTGTAGGGAAATGTAATTAAATATCTAGCACCATCACAAACTCTCGCTAGTTTGAAGGGTCTGTTCCCCACCCTTTCCACAAAGTGAGCTGCCCTTGGACACACAGGCCCTCCACGTTGCACACTTTTAATTAATCCTTGTGGATCTCTCATTCATAAATTGGTGTTAAGCACACACAATATTTGGAAATTATGAATCATTTAGCTATTTTAGTTCTCTCTATGAGTCATGATAAGTTTACAAAAGGTTTCTGCAACTAGTAGTGTTAGATAAACCTGGTGGTAAAGGAGTAATTTATGAATTACCTGAATTAGCTTCTCTAATTTCAAATGTTGCTGCACGTTCATTTGACAGAGCAGGCAACATAAAAGATGCATACAATAGCCTTGAAGCATATTTAAAAGACCATATTCCTATAAATTTGTGAGTCCTTGGTTTTTGGAACAATTCCCAAATAATGGCGGTGAGGATACGAAGGAGTGACACTCCACACATGTTAAACTGTATCGTTTTAAAAAAAACAGGAGCCATGCTTTGGTGGAACAAACATCTTCCATCTATAATTGATTTTAATAAGACTGAAATGGAATCCATTAAGCTAGGCACACTTGTTTCTTTTTGGTAGTTGTGAAGTAAGGTAGCTTTCTTTGACTGTCAAAACAATTTTTACTAGTTAGTATGTTACTAGAAAAATTGAGATAATTTGAGAGTTTGTTAATGTCACTTGTTTTCATTAATTATATTAATAATTATCTAAAAGTGTGGCCCATAGTTGAGCAAATTAAAGATAAATTAAATTAAAGCCATTTCTTGAGGGGGAAATAAAAACTATTTTTATTAAAAATTTTTCAAAGGACAATGCTTTTGTAATAATTTAGCAGTATTTTATTGGAACACAAATTTAGTTAAAAAAAATATTTTTTTGATGAGCAAGATGAGGACTTTTTCATGATTTAAAAAAAAATCTATTTTGAAATTCTAGACACCCAGTAAAAGAATAATATGTTCTAAGCCAGGATTTTCCATGCGATGCTTCCTGACTGGATTCTAAAATACAGGTACAATTTTGTACTTGATGTAGACAATTTTCCAAGCGAGACACTTTATCTACAAATTTAGAACTAGCCTATATTGATATAAACACTACCAAGTGGAAAATAAGTGATGGTAGTAAAGATCTCAAGTGAAGGTGGCAGTAGATTTAAGAGGCCACTCATCGGTTAGTTACATCCAACAATTTCCAGCCTGTGCGCTGGGTCAGTTTTTTATTCTAGCCATAGATTTTCCACTAACTACCATCTGCTAGGCCTGTCGTAGCTTCATATGCCTTATAATATAAATTAAGACTTGTCACTCATTGGTAAAACCTGGAATTATGCTTGCAATTTAAGCATCGAGATGGAAACACGTGAAAAGAGAATCTTTTGAGAGCTAAAACATTTACTAAACCAATATTAATATATTTTTAGTTTTGTTAATAGTTAATTTTTTTAATAGGGATTGCTATAAATATAGAGTTAAGAAATATATAGTTTAATATAAGATTTATAAGTTTTATAAAGAGAGAAATATGTTGTTGTTATAAGTTTTATAATGAGAGAAATATGTTGTTGTTTAAGGATTAATTGCTGGATCAAACAGTCAAATAACAAAACAATTTCTGATAATAACAGTCAAAATTACAATATGAATACAATAAATAAAATTATAGAATAAATAGATGAGATTGTGAGCATTATGATAGATTATTAAAAATTATAACATAACAAATTAAAACAAATGTATGAAAAGTTAAAATAACACTAATTAGGAACCATGTGATGCCATACAAGAGAATAAATTAAATAAATTCATTGAATAAGTTGTTAATTGATCAAAGCATAAACTTATATTTAAACTGCAATTGATTTTTATGTAAATGATGGTTTGATTGGCATTGAAAACAAGCTGCTTGAATAGACAACTAAAAGCTACAATATCATCATCATCATCATCATCATGAACAGGTTCCAACCACTGGCTGAATCTGTTTGTAACATAAGCCTCTCTACCGCCTCCTTTCCTCCCACCACTTCTCTTCCTCCGCCTTGGCCCAGTTCTCTCCTCTCTCCTTCACACACTCCTCTTTACTCCCTTTATTCATCTGTCCCTTGTTCTTCCTCTCGACCTCCTACCCCCCTTCCTCCATATCCATCATCCTCCTGGGCATCCCTTCCCTTTCCATTCTTCTCACAATGGTTGTATCACCTTAGTCATGCCTTCTCTATCCTTTCCTGGACTGCCTCTTCCTGTACTATTCTGCTTACTCTCTCTCTCTTTCTCTCTATCTCTCTTTCTCTCTTTCTTTCTCTCTCTCTATCTCTTTCTTTCTCTCTCTCCCCATCTCTCTCTCTCCCCCCCTCCGCCCCCCTCATCCTGTCATATTTTGTCACACAGATCCTGCTTCTCAGAAATCTCAATTCACTTGTCTGCATTCTGCTTTCATCCTGTTCCTTCATTACCCACGTTTCTGTAACGTACATCAATATTGGTAGGTAATAGACATTGTAGTTCACTCCCTTGCACTTGACTTGTATATACCTGCTCCAAATCAGACTTCTCACACTTCTTCTTGCCTTCCTCTCTCACTTATTTATCTCCTGTTCCTTCCACTCTCCTCTACAATACTGCCCAGATACTTGAAACTTTTTACTTTCGTCATTTGGTTCCCTCTCACTGTCACACAAGTTGTATACCTGTCCTTCTTCCTTGTCATGATCACCACCTCACCCTTCCTTACATTAAACCTCATTCCATATTGCTCCACCACATCTTCCCAAACCTCCAGCTGCTCCCGTACTTCTTTCTCCTCACTACCCCACACCATCAGGTCATCTGCAAACACCATTGATTTCATCTTACCCTCCCCAATCCTTTCTACTATTTCCTTCATTAGTTCGGCCATCACTACAATGAACAGTAGTTGTGAGAGCGCACTACCCTGTTTCAGACCGGTCTTTAACTCTAACCAATCTGTCCTCTCCTTTCCCACCTTCACACAGCTCAGCTCACACTACCCCGGTACATATTCCTCACTCTGTTTATGGTCTCATCTTGTACTTCTTTCTCCTACAGCGCTCTCCATACTCTTCTTCTGCACACACTGTCACTGTTATTAACTTTTTCAACATCCAAGAAGACAATAAGCAGGTCTTTTCTGTACTCGTAGTGTTGCTCTTGCAGCTTTATCACAGCAAAACATTAAATGTTGAAAGTAGATTAATTAAGATTTTGTAGTTAATGGGAATAATTAAGACAATATGAGATTCGAAAATAAATCTTTCCTCTCTGGCGATGCTAATTCCTTCTAATTATTATTGGATAGTTGATAGAATTGTCAAACAAATTCAAGATTACATGTTTCTATGCTATGCATCATCTTCAGATCTGAGGAAACACATGGTTACTAAATAGTGTCATTTTAACTTTCCATACATTTGTGTTAATTTGCTAAATGTTATAATGTTTTAATACTTCAACCTCATCAATTTTGTCTATAACTTTATATATTGTATTCATATTGTAATTTCGACTATTATTAATATTATAAATTGTTTTATTATTTGAATACTTTGTTGGGGAAGGGTACCTGCACCCTCCCTTTGACTTGGGGAACAACCTTCACAAATACAGGATATATACCAACACTGGAAATATACTCAATTTTATTTTTGTTGCTGGAAATACACTAGAATTTTGAATCAGATACTAGAAAATTACTAAGCCTCTTCTCCTTGAGTGAAATATAGGCTACAGCAGTTTGCATCAACATTTTGAGACTCCTAATATCTTTAATTTGAACACTGCAGATAGTTCTAGTTCGAACACACCTTGAACACTCCCACTCTGGTCTGTCTTGTTTGCTACATAAGTAACCGACCTTGTATATGACCCCTCAGAAGGGATAGTTTGTTTCACTTGCTGACCTTTCTATTCTTAGTCTCTACCCTAACCCCCCACCTCTACATTATAGAGAATGAGATAACTCACTGTTTGTTTTAACTACATAGCAGCCAACATACCCCCCTCCCCTTTTTTCTTATACCTCAAACTTTGTCCCAGTAGCAACACAAAGTACAAGACTGTTTGACATGGAGATTAACAGTGATGGGTCACCAGTAACTGACCAAGTTTAAAAACCACACTCCAAAATATTGGTGTAACCTACAGCCTGCCTGTACCCTCTTTCTTGTGTTCTTCATTCAACCTACCCCTCATCTACAGCCAAAAATACACTCTCTGGAAAAAAAAGCTGTTTAACTTATGTTCCCAGTCACGAGTGTAGATTAAACATAACAAATGGAATAGGTAGTGATTTTATGATCCAAACCTTACAATAAAGTGTAATAAGGGTGTAGTAGAGCTGGCATATCAAACCTCATGATTGTGTGCGGCCTGCAGTGCAGACCTTTTGTTGAACCAACACACAATGTTGCCCAATGTATCTTTTTATAAACATTGAAGGAATGCAAAATTTGAAATTATGACATTTGGAATTGTGTCAGAACTTGAGGTTTATGTGCCAAATTTTACTCATTACTCACCAAAGATAGATTCTCACAAATAGTTAAATTTGCACACCAAATATGTGTGATATTTATCAGCACATAAATGTGTGTTTGCTCATGAAAAGGAGCCAACACCCGATCAATAACATTTACTGATACATATTGGTCATCTACTGTATTTTTAATGCGACTTCAACAAGAGGTCTGTGACTGTGGTGGCTCAGAGCGAAGTCAGGAGATCAGGAGTTATTCTTAACAAAGACCCATCTAGAAGTAATTTAAAGTAATAATAATTGAGGCTGTAGGGTGATAAATGGTACAAGAGTACAATAATCTACTAGACTATAGGCGTTGGGTGGAAATAGCTAGTAATAATCCTTGTCTAAAAACTAAAATTTGGCAGTAATCATTTGTTCAAAATCTTACAACTCAAGAAATGCTTTTTTTTTTTAAATCGGTAACTATGTTTAAATATTATTTTATAGTCAGAGTGGCCATTCTGTTACTGAACACTCGTTCACCATACACATAGTTAATTAATTCAAATATAATTATGTATTTACAGAGAAATTAGAAAAAAATAGAAAATTCAGAATGCCACTTTCCACAGTTTTTACTAAACACATTTTAAACATAAATAACTGAGGGAAATTTATGGTAGGATGATGGTAGGAAGAAACTTATAAAATCAAACAGGTCTTCTTTTTTTTTTTCAAACAATAATATTACAGTAGAATCTATTTCATTTATGATAACTGTAGAAAGTGAGAGTATCCATTTCTGTTACAAATTTGATATCTTCATATGACATATTCCATAAAATCATGTACAACCTAATACTATAATAATTTGAGTTGGACAGTTTTAATTAAATGTTTAGTTCAATCAATCCTACATGTTATTCCGAGCCCCACTGCACATTTTGGGTGATTTACTTTGATTTGACAACTAAACTACCTCGAATAACTAATGCTATAACCATTTTACTCAGCACGAGTTGCAGAATACATTTCCATTTGCATGTTTGTGTTTGCTTTCGCTTGCACAATAATCTGAATTATTAATGTTAACACTTTTGAGAATGAATATTAAAACATGAGCTCACTTTGTTCTATTTATTAAATATTGTGAGAGGTTGGTTATTATTAAGTTGAGAAACAATTGGTGTGTGTATTTAAGAATGTGGTTCTAAGATATAAAGTGTGACTAGTGACCAGTGGAGTGCCATCAAGGTGACCTTTGGACCTGTCTCATGTTTGGTTTTGACACTCTCTTATCATTCCTATTCTTATCTTTAGTATCCATGTGATGTTTCTCAGGCAACAAGATACTCTTAGAATGTACATTTATTTGCAAACAACAACAAACTTCCCATTTCATTTGTTAAATAGACTAATGCATCATTATCATAATAGACTAGACTGCCGATGACTGACAGGTCAGGGTTCGAATCTCGGTCGGGTGTACTGAGGGTGGGGTTTTTCCTAAACGGTTTTCAACTTTCCCTCCATGTAAATGTGGGTGCACTTCCTCTAAAAACAAACGTATTTATTCCTAACCACAAGTGTAATTAGTACATCTGCTTTTTATGCAAATGGGCAGTAAGACACGGGGCTAAAAAAACTTATTTGTAGCCTAGAAGTGCAGGTTAAGCTTAAGTAGGTGCTGTGTAAGATAAACTGGATGTGAAACATTTGTATGCAAGAACACATTTCGGGCCTTGGCGTGCAACAACTTTTGTTTCAACTCTGTTTAAATGTTTGTTATCTGAGAGTCACTGACAGCTCTGACTCATTTTTCTCTATTAGGCTCCATTTACTGGCGCGACATTACCTGTTGGTGGCTTGTAGCTTGAGACAGGGCAGATAAGTTGCTGGGCTGGTACTCAATTACTAGCCTGATCATGTTTTATATGTGATAGTCTTCTATGTATTAGGTAATAATACATTTTTTAAAAACACAGGATGCAAAAGAAAGTAAGTAGTTTTTGAATCACTCTGTCAACCATTAGTCCACTAAACATATGTTTTATATAGTTGAATTTATTCAACAGTAATTATAATAACTGTTGAATTTATTCAACAGTAATTATAATAACCACCAAAAACAAATCCTATTTATATAAGATAGCAATAATAATACATTCATTTCTTATTAAATAACTGGTAGCTTATTTTTAGGTGTAACATATTTTCACTTGATATATTTTGGAAGCTGTTCATCATTGCTTACACACCGCCTGTAATGTTTGGCCAGTCTAGTTGTTGAAAGATTAACTAAACAACATCATGACTTTAGTAAGGGAAAACTGAAAAAATTCTGACAATTTAAATAAAAATAAATACAAGTCAGCGAATTTTAGAAATCATTAGTTTTCTAAGACAACTTATTATATTTCATAATAAATGAATGACAACTTTAAAGTATTTTTTAAAGAAATATAAGGACTTATTGACCCACGCCAATGTCACATATTCATTGAAGACACAAACAAATTCAAATAAACATTCAATATTGTTTGAAATATGAAAGTTTGATTAGAGATTAATAAAACCTTCAAGTTGGAGACATATCATTTCAACCAAAGCTGATGACAACAATCTAATAACATGTGTTTTACAAGTAAACATAAAGTATAAACAACACCAACACATTGTTTTTGTTAACATTTTAATAATTATTTTAATTCTAACTATATCACAACATTGTTATTTTTATTTTATCTATATATTTTAGCCCATGACATTTTGAAAGACAAAACAAGATGATGCATTGACACCAGTTAAAACATTTCAATTTAATTCTTTACTACCCTCCAATTCAACTTTTATTTAAAATTTTACCTTTTAAACAATATTGGTGAATTGACCTATATTTAAATTGGTTTGTCTCTTCATTGATGGCCCTCATAATCGATGCATAGTGAATAGTTCACAACACACAACATTGATTTATATTTAACTTTGTATGTGGTCTCCATGGACTTGAGCATAGGCAATATTTGTATGAGAATGTGAGGAATCTCCAGCCAACTAAACTCCAATATACACAGGATATTGTGTATAATGCTTTAAATACCTTATGGGAGCCATACTAGTCTATTGCGAGACTGTGCTGCCATCGAAGTGCACTATTTTCTATTAGTGATGTGTTATTTAAAGCATAACACACATGTAGGATTTTGACATTGCCCAGCTTTGGTGTTCGAGCATGAGATGGCTGAGTGGTTCACTGCTTACTTTATTTACACCCCACATTTTACTGCCCATCTAGAATATATGCATTTAACTACACTAATAAGTTAGGAGGAAATGTATCCACGTTTGTGTGGAGGGGGAAACCTTCTAGGATAAAACACCCTTAGTACATCTCATCAAAATTTGAACCCCCAACCAGTGGCTCCACTAGGGGGTACGGACCACACTGGGTGACACCATAAGAGGGGGGAAACCAAAGTGACTTTCAATACTAATTTTGTTTAGTGTTTTGGTAAAAATGTATTATTACAAAAAATCCCTGTTAGTCACAACCACAATAACACTTTTTCATAAACACAGCTTACATGTATTGTATCAATAAACCTACAAAGACAACTCTATGCTAGTTGTCTTTATTACCCAATTACAACCCTAGTTACCCCACTGCCCCTAGCCTCCCAGTCGTCGCAAACCAAACCAGATTGGCCTCGACATTTACTCCATGTGCTGCAGATATGGGTCATATGTTACTAATGGTTGTGCGAACAAGAGGGAAGAGGGTGGTTCTTTGTCATTTTGAAGGAATTTGATTAGACTTCATTGACTACATTTACACACTGCCCCAAATAAAGTCTAAAAACTTTTTTACAAAAATTTTTTATACAAATGTTTATGTTGAGGATCTTGAAAGGAACCATGTCTAAATGCTTTGTGTGCTAGAAACATGAAATGTGTTAGTCACTGAGTGTTGAAAGGAACCATGTCTAAATGCTTTGTGTGCTAGAAACATGAAATGTGTTAGTCACTGAGTGTTGAAAGGAACCATGTCTAAATGCTTTGTGTGCTAGAAACATGAAATGTGTTAGTCACTGAGTGTTGAAAGGAACCATGTCTAAATGCTTTGTGTGCTAGAAACATGAAATGTGTTAGTCACTGAGTGTTGAAAGGAACCATGTCTAAATGCTTTGTGTGCTAGAAACATGAAATGTGTTAGTCACTGAGTGTTGAAAGGAACCATGTCTAAATGCTTTGTGTGCTAGAAACATGAAATGTGTTAGTCACTGAGTGTTGAAAGGAACCATGTCTAAATGCTTTGTGTGCTAGAAACATGAAATGTGTTAGTCACTGAGTGTTGAAAGGAACCATGTCTAAATGCTTTGTGTGCTAGAAACATGAAATGTGTTAGTCACTGAGTGTTGAAAGGAACCATGTCTAAATGCTTTGTGTGCTAGAAACATGAAATGTGCTAGTCACTAAGTGTTGAAAGGAACCATGTCTAAATGCTTTGTGTGCTACAAACATGAAATGTGTTAGTCATTAAGGGCCAACCTCAGTGTTGAAAATAAATATGCACTTTTTCTAAAACTGTTAAAGGTGGATTTAGTTCATTTCGGCAGTCACTTCAATTACTGATGAGTTGCCATGGAAAATAAATTCAAATCCACACCTATTTAACAATTATTAATACAATTATTATATCATTAAATCACATAATAAATAGTTTGTGAACACTTTGGTGATAAAATACAATTAAGTTTAAAAAAGGACTGTCTTTACATGAGAATCAAACTCCAAATTTACCTCTCCTAAACAAATATACTTATAGCTGCACTAAAATTCCATTTAGTCTTACCACTTTAAAAATGTATAAAGAGAGATAACCTTTGTAAGGGACACATTGCGGTAGTTCAGTGGAAGAGCATTGGCGTACAAACTCCATAGCACGAGTCTTCAAGCGAGCTATATTGACCGAGCGGCCACTGCTCTAAACATTGATAGTGCCAAAATTTGCAGTTAGAGGATGTCTTGTGGTACCATAACGAGCCCTCTGGCCGTTAATCTCGGTTTTATATACTGGAGCTGTTACTTTATTCAAGTAGTTCATCATTTGTCCTCATGAGGCTGAATCTGACGTCGTTTCAGACTGACTGCTTCACACAAAAAATTCTGGAATCACTGGGGATGGAACCCAGGACCTCTGAATCTGTATCCAGGAAATCTGACCACTGACCATTTTGGCATGCAAAGCCAAAAGTCTTTAAGGTCTGCTTATCATACCCAGAGGGTAATTTTTCAATCTAAATTTTGCTACATATAATATTCACTTGATCATAGTTTAAAGTTAATGTAAAATAAGAATTTGATATTTTAATTCTTGATCTAGTGTAAGCACAATAAGTATATCAACTAGAAATGGGATCACAATTATTTATTGCCAAATAAACTCATAATTTGTAACCATCAAGGTGCCAATTTGAGTCGTACAGCCACAAAATTCCCACATGAAACTTCTTGTCAATAGAATTGAAACTTTGCTGGAAAAAAATGGTAAATATGTGCCTCAATGCAGAATTAAAATTCAATATTTTAAATAATAAAAATGTGTATGTATTAATGAAAACTAATTTATGTTCCCAGTTTGTGGTTGCATCTTATGCTTGTCAGTAGTTAGAACTCTCTGCATGGTAATGAACCCGCACGCTACTTATTTCAACAGACCGTTATGAGTGTATTAAACTTGTTTACTGTGAATGATCCATGATCCCAGGTCGCTACTCTGCTTTGCATTATATCACAGTAGCTTTGAATGTTCTCCATATAATCATAATTTATTGAACAAAGTAACACTTTAATTTGTTTATTTCTCGTTTATTCACTATAACTACCTCGTGTTGGCAAACCTTGTAATGCATCAAGCATTATATTCTAAATAATGAACACTCTCCTATAAATTCTTGCTAACACTAAGCTCACTGACACAAGAAACTAAATTAATTTTAACTTTTGAAGGATAGCATAGAACGCTTCTATGCTCTAACGGTCAGAGTTCCTGGCTACAGATCCAGAGGTCCCGGGTTTGATACCCTGTGCTTCCAAAATGTATCTGTGAAGTACTTGGTGTAGAACGGCATCAAACTCGGCCTTGTGAGGACAAATGAGGAGCTACTCAAATAAAGAAGAAACAACAGCTCCGGTTTAGAAGACTGAGATTAATGCATGAAGAGTTTGCTGTGCTGACCACATGACACCCTCTATTCACAGATGTTGGCATTATTATCGTTAATGGCAGTGACCACTCGCTCGGTCGATATAGCTTGCTTGGGGCTCGCACCATGAAGTAGGATAACATAAATATTTTCATGCCCCCCCCCCCCCCCTCCCGCCCATTTCTTTTACTTTGTCACACACAGTGTCATTAAACTTCAGGACCTTTCATAGAAGAAATAAGTACGTTGATTAAAATACATGTACTATAACCCCCTCCCCTTTTTTCTCTTTTCCTCCCTAAAACATTGAGTTGCGTAAGAGCTGCAGTAATTTCCCCACCAAGATAAAATCATTCTCACAATAATTGAGATTTATTTCCTCTATACTACAAAGAATCTGGGGGAAAAAAAAGATGATTCCTTCTGGAAAAACTGGAAAGCACAAGGAAATTCGTATTAATAAACTAGTGACCCTGGATGAGTAGGGTAGTTTATATATTATGTGAACCCGTTTTAATGTGGAGAGGAGAAAACCACAGTGTCTACTCGCCTGGAAAGCTTATAATTCTAAGAGAATCTCTCTTTGTGTGAACATTCAGGGAATTCTAATGGAATTTTGGGGTCATTTAAATAAACACGCCAACTATAGGCGATATGGACGATTCTACACATGCACAATTTAAAATGTACCAAATTTGTAGAGACAGTTTCATACAAGTAAGTCGGTTATGATTTACTGATGCATTAACTTGCAGTTTGGCAAGCATATGTGCTTCATATGAGGAATATTGATGCTTTAAAATATTAACTAAGGTACATTAAAGTGTTTGAAGTATTTTACTTTGCAAAAGTCAATTCACTAACATGAACTAAATTTGCATTTCAATTTTACTTTTGGCTTAGAAAGAGTTTTATGAATTTTTTTATAGATAACAAAGTTAAGAAATAATTGTTATATTTGGAAGAAGGTACAGGAAAGGCGAATAGAAACATATGAAAGGGAATGAACACAAAATGGCTTTTACAATGAAAAGAAGAATAAAGTTTACACTTTACATTGTTGCCGCTGGACAGAGAGGTAGTGGCTGCCTCTTGAAGAAAATCAATGGTTACCGTCCAATCCCTTGACCTAGGTATCGGTCTTTACAATTTTACTTTTGTTTCTTCCTTTTGTGCTTTTTGATTTCCTCTTTTGCATTGCGTGTTTCACATTTCCCCCTGATAAGTTCCGGTAGAATGAAACCTAAGTCGGGGGATTGGGTGGTAACCATGATTTTCTTCAAGAGGCAATAATTATATAGTTTTATATATCTAGCAAAAGTTAGTTACAAGTTTATTTATTGATTCTTATGACTACAATTACAAAACCGACTAAGAATTTTCTTAGATCCGAAATTATTTTTATTTTTATCAACCAACCTAATTACCTCTATTGAACGCTTTTTAGAAATACAAATTGATTAAGATTATTAAAATTCCAAATACGTGTACTTTTGGATCATAATAGGTAAAAAATAGGATTTTTAAGCATAGAAAAATCTGGAATTTGTGGGGAATTTTGTTCCCAAGATTGAGTAGACACCCTGATGATGAACCATGTGGAAAAATATCCTCCAGCGTATCTGGTAGGGATTCGACCTTAACCTACTTATCGACAGCAACCCGGTCTTATAGGCTCCATGTGTGCAATTTTTACACTTTCCTTTTGGAACGAAGAGGAAACTAGAACGGTCTGGTACTTTGTATGCATACTTTTAATAGAAAATGTATTCACAATACATAAAATTCTATAATGATTTCTATTACATACACACTCGACTCACTCTAAAAGGTCTTACCTTGACTGATACACTATGGTCCTATCTTATAAACACACACCATTATAGTGTAATCAAACAAGGTAAACTTACATATCTCAGGGTAAACACACACCATTATAGTGTAATCAAACAAGGTAAACTACATATCTCAGGGTAAACACACACCATTATAGTGTAATCAAACAAGGTAAACTTACATATCTCAGGGTAAACACACACCATTATAGTGTAATCAAACAAGGTAAACTTACATATCTCAGGGTAAACACACACCATTATAGTGTAATCAAACAAGGTAAACTACATATCTCAGGGTAAACACACACCATTATAGTGTAATCAAACAAGGTAAACTTACATATCTCAGGGTAAACACACACCATTATAGTGTAATCAAACAAGGTAAACTACATATCTCAGGGTAAACACACACCATTATAGTGTAATCAAACAAGGTAAACTTACATATCTCAGGGTAAACACACACCATTATAGTGTAATCAAACAAGGTAAACTTACATATCTCAGGGTAAACACACACCATTATAGTGTAATCAAACAAGGTAAACTACATATCTCAGGGTAAACGAATGGGACAACATCAAATATATTTAATAACTATATAATTGAAGATGTAAACAGTACAGTCACATTTTAATGACCTTATTAATATGCATATAACTATCTTACCAGCACCATTTAATTTTAACTACGGCAAGCCCTTTGTAACTTCATTTGACACATAAAATAACTTGTATATTAGATTTGGTCTTTGCAAGTGTGTGATTTTTATTGTAAGAACTTCAAAGACTTTTGTTATAAATACAAAAATAAATCTTGAATTTTTACCTTTTTCTCTTTTAAGTTAGTTATTTAATAAAAATAATCTCAATATGATTGTAAAATATAGATACTCATAATAATTACTTGCCCATTAGTCATTTTTTGTTTGATATTTTAAAACAGACCTACTTTTCCAAGTGACTCAGTTTCAACCATATTTCAGAAATTTAACGTGTAAAACTGTTTTAAAAACTTTAAAAACAGATATTTAAAAAAAATCATTTACTAAAATTAAAACAAAACTAAGCATAAAAGTGCATTTTTTAACTTGCTTTACTAATCTTTATATGCTCAAGCAACATATTAATCTAAATTTTAGCTCCTACATTTAAATAACTCAAGGTAATGTACACCCATTTGGGTGCAAGATTTGATTGCCACAGCTAGTTTACAGAGTCGATAGTGTCATTGTTTATGTTTTAGTGCTACATATCTCCTTACTCGATTAGGCTATTCACAGCTTATAACTGAGGTGAAGACACAAGCTGAGAAGTGTAAATTTTAAGGTGACATTTCATTTTCTTGGATCACTAATGAATAAACACACTCTTTTTGCACTGCTCTATTTATGAATTCATTGGGCTTGGAAAAGTAAGGTTTATAATGACACATATTTATAATATATTTGCCAAACAATTCATATCATATGTCTCCCAAGTATAAAGTTTGTTAAGAACATGTTCAATTTGCAAATGATGTGTTACATGATGTGTGATAAATGTGATAAGTAGGGCCAGTTTCATAGTCAGATTTAGTACGCCTAAAGTGTGAGTCGATACTAAATACAGGACGACACCTACCTAGACCAAAATGGAATGGGCCAGTTTCGCATATGAAACTGGCCCATTCCATTCAACTTCAGGTAGGTGATGTCTTGTATTTAGTATAGCGCCGCACTTGAGGCGTACTAAATTTGACTATGAAACTGGCCTGTAGTCTCACATTAATGTTGCTATTTACAAAATGTAAGAAATGAATTTACAAAATGTAAGAAATGAGCTTCAAACATAGAATATAGCGAAAATTACTTCCAACAGTTAAAAATAATCAATTTGTGGCCACAAATTTTTCAAAAATATAATTATTTTACATTTATTTTACTTTTATAAAAAACGATTACCAGAGTAAGGTAGGCTACTTACGAAGTATTTTATATTGTATGCGTGATAACATTTCTAATATAAGTTCTAATATAAATCTCTTCATTTAAACGTGAATATAATTTCACATGGTCTAAGGTAGTTAGTAAGGTGTTAGACCAGACTGCCAATGACAATAAGATCGGGGCTTGATTCCCTGTCGGATGAATTGAGGTTTTTTTTTCCAAAATGGTTTTCCACTCTCCACACAAATGTGGGTACACGTCCTCTAAATTCAACATTTCTCATCTCTAGCTTGTTAGCATAATTAGTACTTATGCATATAGCCTGAACAAGCAGTAAGACATGGTGCTAAAAATAATCAACACTATTTTTCTATATACGAACCTAGCATATATGTTGTGCTTGGAAATTGTAATTTTTTAACAATTTAATGTCAAATTTTACTATTAACATAGAACTCTAGTAAAAAGTGATTTAAATACAAGCTTTTTTTAGACTTTTAAAAGGCGTGACAATTTGTTTATTAGCATTATTTAACTGTGTAAAGACTTAGGGCCAGTTTCATAGTCAGATTTAGTACGCCTAAAGTGCGGCGCTATACTAAATACAAGACTTCACCTACCTGAAATTGAATGGAATGGGCTAGTTTCGCATAAAAACTGGCCCATTCCATTCAATTTCAGGTAGGTGAAGTCTTGTATTTAGTATAGCGCTGCACTTTAGGCGTACTAAATCTGACTATGAAACTGGCCCTTACTGCTTGCCCTGAAGAAATTTTCTATTGTATATTAAATGTATGTGAAGAAATGTAGGGCGGCCATGGGCAAACTTCCCCAGTTATCTGCCTTGCCCCCCCTTCTTCCCAGACCACCCAAAAATAACAATTACAAAATTATTATTTGCTTAATGTAAAACAGTAATTTGCACCTATACACCAATTTTCAGCTGTAAACGCTTTCAGTAAATGCCCTAAAAGGTAAATACATGTAATAATAATGCTAGCAGCCATGGTTTTATAGACTTAAGGGTTTATTTCCCTCCAGCCCTTTGTTCTTATCTTCCCCCATAACTATTCCAAGTTTGAGTTAAATCAGTTAATGCGTTCAAAAGTTATCCTGAGACATATCCACGACATATCCACGACACATCCACCATAGACAAACAAATGCAAATTGGTGGAATTAAAACGGAACACTCTTCACTCGTTCAATTGATCAAATCACATGTTTATGTTTTTATTTGTGTTTACATTCTAACAAATTTAGATTGCCTATAGGGGGAGTCTACTATATGAGCACACAATTAAAAATTTTCCACCCCACCTTGTTTTTTCCCCTCTTGTTACCTAAGCAAGCACAGGCCCCCCTCAAACAGCGGGGACCTGCATGGCTACACCATTTGCACAACCCTAGGGTTGAACAAGAAGAAGTGTTAACTATCCTTATTTATGTATTGTCAGGGCTGCCACACACTAGGAGAATTAGGAATATTTTGTGTTTGAAAAAAACAGAACATAACAAAATACAGGTACTGAAACATTTATGAAAATTTCTAAATATGCTGATTTAAACATATAAACCCCCCCCTTCCCACTCTCCTTGATTTATTTTTTAGCATTGCGTCTTACCACTCCTTTGGGTTATACACTTATGTACTAATTATGTTTTATGGATGAGGAAGGTTATACTTATAGGAAGTGTACCCACATTTGTGTGGATGGAGATTGGGACATAATTTTGAAAAAACCACTTTCATCACACCTGACTGAGTTTCGTTAACTGCAAGAGTAACGCCTTAGACCAGTGGTTCTCAACCTTTTTAGTGACATGCACCCTTTTCACCACATGTCAGAACGTCGTTCCCCCCCCCCCCCCCCTCCAGGACTGCCTAACTCAAAAGTTGCATTCTGAATAATATTCATATAATATTGAACACTTTTTTCCTTATATCATTACATAAATACATATTACTTTGATAATGTTTACTGTGAAGCTTTACAATTAACTTAAAATTACCGTTCCGCAAGTCCAGTGTGTCAAACTAAACAAGTTATATATGCAAAGTCTGAAATATTGTAGGTTGAAGGAAAAATGCTTTTTAAACAGTTTTAGTCTGTGGTCTTAATTCCCACCCCCCGGGTTGAGAACCCCTGCCTTAGACCATGTGGCCACTGAAGCGGGCCCTGAAACTTTTGGGTTGCAAAATGATTACATATATTTCTCCACCAAGCCTAAATCATTCTGTTTTTAAACATCAGTCATGTGAATTCACAGTAGTTGGATTAAAAGTGAAATGTCTTTCCTCTATACTTTAATATAGTTGTCTAGAAAAATGGAATTCATCTTGGAAAATGAGGACATCATAGGAAATATGGTAGTAAAAAAATAGTGGAAATCATGATTGTGACCGCTCCCTTTGTTTTCCTATTTTCACTCACCTGATTGAGAAAACGTATTTGAGTATTAATTGCAATTAAAGTGCCGCTGTGACTAAAGTCAGTAAAATGGTGTTGTAGCTATGTAAGGCTTCTCTTTGTTTTCCTCCTAATCAAGGTGTTGAAGGTTATTGCTGTGGCCGCCAGTCTAAAGTGGGCCTGGCAACACAAAACACATTACTGTCTTCCTTCACCCTGTCTCCATGGCAACCAGCATGCTTCACTTTAATGGGAAAATAATTATTCACTTGGGTGGAAAAAAACTGTGTTAACTCTTGGTCCAATTCACTGTCAAACAATGGATTATATTTACCAGTTCATGGGCTCAAATTACATTAGATAATTCATTAATTATGGCTAAATCAGGTCAAGTACCTTCTAAACTTGTTTGCAAACTTTTAGGCATTGTGTTTTTATAAAAAGGCAAACAAAATATGAATTTAGTATTGCTTATGTGATGAATGTGGAAATTTTTTAAGATACTCATTTAAAGTAAAATTTAAAAGTGTGTGTTAATTTAATGTAGGTAAAGTAAAATATATTTACATTTTTAAAATTTAATTTGGGATAAATTTGTTTTGGTTTTAAATATATATTTTTTGAAGTCTTAATATAATGTGTATTTTGTTCTCAATGCTTACATAAAATATTGTTTTCTGTTTGCTTATCTAATGGATTTCTTTATGTTAAATTTGAATTACACTCTTTTGTTTTTCAGTATTTTAAATCAGTTATATTTTAATCTTAGTGAGCTTTGATTTGATACAAACTTATAATTAATTACATAAATATATAATATTTTATCTTATAATTATAGCCCTATTTTCTTACAAAGGTACCTCCTGGAAAGCTTTCTTCCTTAAAGAATCCTACTGTCTAGAAGAATTCTGAAAGTATAAAGGCCTTCCAGAAGGTTCTTTGTAAGAAAATAGAGCTATAAGCTAGGCCCTATTATTTGCCTTGATGTATCACTTTCTAACTTAAAATTAATTAATAATTAAAAAATGTAGAGAATCTACTTTTAGTTTTATAATTATATCTTAAACCTCCAAGAACAAATACTGGGAGTGTGTGAGTACTTAAAAATTTGATTTCGAGTAAAATAAAAAAAAAAACTAAAACTCGAAAAATTTGAGTACTCAGATTCTTTTTCTTTATCTCAAAAACTCTATTTTTATTCAATTTTAAGATATAATTTTATAGGAAATAGGGACCTTCAATATTTCCTTTTGTCACATTAAACAAAATTGTACAATTATATTAAATTTAGCGTTTAAAAAGTCGGATTTGTGTGGCTATAATTATTTTCAGAAAAAAAAAGTATTCTAAAAATTATGTTTGTACGTATTTATGGTTTATGGATGGGTATACAACAGAAATTAAACTGAAAATATTTATTGTACAAATATTGTTCTATACTACTCAAACTAAAACAACTCTTTGTTGTCATCCAAACTTGACTCGGAACTTGACTTGAAGTGAAAAATGTGCACTCACACACCCCTAACAAATACTCTACCCTAAAATATTAATGGATTTTTTTCCAAAATGCCCCTATTTAATTTTTTTTTTTAATTTATCAATTCAATATTGAAATGTAGGTTATTAAAGTAAAGCATTAGAAAGAGTTATATCATTTAATTGTAATTGTTTGTTTTAGGCAGTATGAAGCTGACACTAGGCACAGCCCCCACAACAAGGGTGCATCGTAGGGTGGGGAAGGGAGCCGCCACTAAGAGATCTGCTGTCAGTCAGCAACACAGGCTGCTATCAGGTGGGAATTAACAGTCAAACTGTGAATTCTGTATGTTTCATGATATCGAAAGGCATGCCAATAAATGACAGGAATATAACTATTGGTGTGTAAAGGAGTTTAAAATGCAACTTTCAAATTATGTGAAAGCCATAGTCTACTGGAACAGATGTTGGTTTATTGGTTGAGATTTATTATGTATGTGAGCTTACATTCTTCCTTGCAAGTGTTTTTAACGGTAACTCGTGTTAGGCACCAACTTGTTTAGTATGCCTATTACTCTGTTGTTGACTCGCTATTTACAAGTATCAGCACTTGATACTTAATACTTGTAACCTCTGCTGTGATCATTTTGTTTGGGAAGCTTGGATATTAAAACGTTCATGATGCTGTGATCTACCAGAATTTTCAGTCATCACACACACGACTCGCACACACAACTCACACACACAACTCACACACACAACTCACACACACAACTCACACACACAACTCACACACACAACTATGTTCTTACAGCAGCTCAAACCACTCTTTTTGTATCTGCAGCTCTTAAATTGCCATTATGGGTGTAGAAGTGATATATATCTTTGAAGGTGAACCACCTGTGTGCAATAAACAATAAATTTAGAAGCTACAATTACTTAGCTATTATTAAACAATTGTTTTTTGAGCAGAGTAAACCTTTTCCCTATAACTTATCACTTATATGAAGCAATATGGAAGTCACTATATTATTTTTTAAAGAATTGTATTGTCACCACCCTTGGTACACACCTGCAAAGGACAATATCATTTAGATCTTTTTTATAACACTGATGGCATACAACAAAATAAATAAACAAACATTTCAAATTTTCACATCATGTGTGCATATGTGTGTGTGTGTGTGTGTATATATATATTAATATATATATATATATATATTAATATATATATATATATTAATATATATATATATTAATATATATAAATGTATTAATTTCTATTTTAAAACACAATAAATTGGTACAGGTACGTAAAAATGAAAATCCGTTTCAGCATAATCACACTAGTTTTAAGTAGCTTTGTGAAACCTGTCAACTCGTAGCTCAGGTTTGAATCGAGAAAGTTGGTGTAGATAGAACAGATGGAGATTTTACCTGCGACAAATCACATGAGAAATCTGGATCAAGAATCAGTTCGCAACAATAAATAGTGGATGTTACAGAATAAAACTGTCAAAACTGGTTTAGAGGGGGCTTTATATATTGTTTTATTCTTAAGGAATCAGTCACATGGGTGGAAATTGTAATTTTATGTTTTCAGAGGGCTAGATACGATTAGAGTATTGTACTGGGTCAATGTGTGAAGAAGGGGGAGGCTAGGTTAAAGTGTGAGGGGTCCTGTCTTATGTACAGCTGGTCGAAGGTCACATTCATGTTATTTTGAGAGATGGTGTTCTTCTTCAACCCCTCCAAACGGACCCAAGGAGTGTTTCAAGTGAGAACACACTTTTAGTGAAGCTATAACACCACCTGTTTAGGGGGAGGGGCTGTTGTGATGTAAAGTCTTCTGCTTAAGGTGAGTGACAAGAAAATCTGCACTAGTGGCAATCATTTAGTAAGGCAAATACATGGCTGCCTTTAAAGGCAAGTAGTGAGACAAAGACATAGATAGATACATCGATGTCCTTGACGTCCCACCCCTTGAGGTAGACCGCCAGGATTGATCCATTGGTGCCACATCATCCACCAATGTGATCCTTCAAAAACATCTGTTTCTCAACTTATGTCTGTTCTTATGATTTCAACAAATACTCCACCACCATCCAGTGCTTGTTCTTCACAATACACTTTTTTTCCCAAAAACCTTTTTATGGATACTATTATTATTATGATTATTTAATAATGTTATCTAGAAGTAACTATTTGTATGTATCATTAATTAGGTTTTTTTGGTGCCTATATGTGCTTGTTGCTGGGTGATAGCACCTCTTTCTTTAAATCTCTTTAGGTTGTTCAAGCTCCTCGAAGAGCCACACGTGGCTTACAACATCCTACGCCTAAGTACCTTAAACCTAGCACAGATACACCACCCAATCCCCAACCTTCAATTCATTCCTGGCAAACCCACATTACACCCACGATACATTTTTCAGCCATGCCAGAAATTGAACCTGGTACCCTTATCTTAGTAGTCATCCACACTACCCACCGAGCTAAGGCATCGGACGTGGCTACCGTGTTTACTTGTCATTGTTGCAGTAGTTATTTTATATAGGGATTTATTAAAAGATCATGTTACACCACTACTTCGTATGGTACATCAAACATGAAGGAAGACTTTGACAAGTTTGTGCTGTTCTAATACCTGGCCTACTATTTTATTATATTGACTAAATCAACAATACAATAATGTATTTCGTATCAACTTGTAGTTGACATTCTACAAGATATTTGTTTGTTGCCAACAGCGAGAGAGCAGGAGAGGACAGCAGTTGATCCTTGTGATAACTCCAATGACTCTGGTCTCGGATATGACCATCCACCTGAGTTTTCTCTCATTGCCAGAAACACATTCAGATTCACCGAGAAAGAGGTAAATCACACACCAGTCATATTATTACTGAGTGACATTGTCGGATGCGACTTGGGGGATGTCCTGTAAAATTGTGTTTCTATTAGTCCAAATATAAATTATGTTTGAGCTTGCTAAGTGTCATTTTTAGTTTGTTTATACATGAAATTGTGAATTCTATTAAAAAAACTGGTCTAAAGTAAAAATTTTCTACCCTTAACTAATATTGTTAATGCTCTTAGCACCGTCAAAATTATTTTTAATAGGAAAAAAAAAGTTGTTTAGTCAATGATAAGAGGGAGATTCTCTAGACAAAATACTGGGCAAGTATGATCATTTTTACAATACATAATTATCATCATCATCATCATAACCATTATCCTCATAACCATTATCATCATAATCATAATTGAACTCAAATCGAAAAGATCTATATGAAATATTTTCAATGCTGAACCGAAGTTCGATTATTTTTTGTTAAATTTTTTTTGCTTGAAAAATATTATATTGTGGTTATTTAAATTACTTCCTGCACTTGGAAAATGCTTTATTGCACAATTGTTTGTAATATTTAATTTTATTAAAATAAATCAAGTTTTAAATAACTTTTTTTCCCAAATAAATATTAATTTGTAATGTACTTAAGTGCTTAGAATGGATCAGTTGACCATGAATGGAGTATTTTAGCTGTCAATATTGTTACTGGCTGAAGCTTCATAATTGTCAAAAGCAGATTTCTTTTTTTTCAAAGCTAAGCCAGCCAGAGCTGACATTTGTTTGTAAACAAGTCAAACTTTTGAAGCTTCGTACACCCCTAATAATTTACTTGCATAATGTTATTAATTTCAATAGAGTTTCTTGTAGCATTAGACAAATTGGCATATAGGCCTAGAATACCTTTTGGACAGTTGAACCTATTATTAAGAATGTCTTTGTCAACTTATAATTATCTATCTCAGAAAAAAAAAAAACTAAGATGCATTTTATACATTTCTACAGCACAATTCAAAAAAAATCACATGCTTTGGTGGTCGCATGTTTTAAGGCGTTATTCTCATGTTAGACTAGACTGCCAATGACAGGAGATTGGTGTTTTAATGCCGGTCGAGTGTCTTGAGGATGTTTTTTTCCCAAAATGGTTTTCCACTATCTCTCCATGCAAATGGGTACAAATCCTCTAAATTCAACTTTCCTCATCCCTAACTCATTGGCGTATATGTATAACCTGAAAAGGTAGTAAGACACAGTGGTAGGTGTCGGGGGAATTTGAACCCATAATTATAATCATTAGTACATCTATATTCAAAATAGATCCTGGCACGGTTAAACCTTTCCTACAAAAAACTCATTAAAAACTGTGATATATTAATATTCATAACATTAAATTAAACAAAGAAATTAGTACAAATATAAATGTAAAGAGACACTAATAAAGATAACAATTAAAATGGTGATGTCACCAATATATTTCTGGTGGTTCGTAGAACTGAACAAAAGCTCATTCATGACATTACCCTGAGAAGTGTTTTGTTGTCTTGGTTACAGACTCCTTGGATGCTGGAGCACTCTGAAGCTAAGCGCAAGAAGCTAGAGATTAAGCTCGAGTCCGACAATGCGAATGATAAGTACAGTTTCTCTAATACCATGAGTTGTAGAGGCAAGAAAGGAACTCCTGACACTTCTGGGTGAGAGATTTACCTTACTTTGATGTAAAGTTATCAATAGAATTAGGTAACCATAGAGAAAACTGCATGACCGCTGTTTTAAATCCGATCTACTCAAGTTACAATAAATAATTGCACTATACTATTTTAACCTACTATGGGAGAATATCAGTTTACTGACTAAAATACGTAAACTTATTTAATTATCTATTTTTATTCCATTTTAATAATATATTTGAAAGAAGGTACATGAAAGGTGGATAAAAATATATAAAAGGAACAAACACAATATGGTTTTTAGAGTGAAAAGAACAACACAGTCCACACTTTACATTGCTGCCACTGGACAAAGGAATAATGGCTGTATCGTAAAGAAAATCATTTGATACCGCCAATCCCTCGACATAGGTTTCATTCTATCGGAACTTGTGAAGAGGGAGTGTAAAAGGTGCAACATAACTTCCTGAGCTGTGGTGTTCTTTTCATTGTGAAAGACATATTGTGTTCGTTCCTTTTATATGTTTCAATCCACCTTCTTCAAGATAAAACAAAATTACCTCATGAAGCGAAGAGGTTTTCCTTATGGAGATATTTTAATCATATAGTTCGAGGGATATTATGGATAATTTTACTATCATCACCAACACACTTTCCTACAACTTGGTTTGTGTTTGAAAACGTTAAAGGTAAATGCTATACTTATCATAGCAAAATTGGGGACTTTTTAAAATCTATATTCTTTTTCCTGGTTTTTATGTTTTACCTTTATCTTTGTTTTATGCTGTCCGCAAAAACTCTTAATCTAAACAATAAATACATATGTTTCCTTTAAAAATGGTAATTCCTTAAATTGAAAACAAATTTCTTATTACTGAATTACCCATATTGATGGTCTCGTAGGCTAAAGCATCACTCTCATAATATACTGGATTACTGGAGAGGTTAGGGTTTGAATCTCAGCCAGTTGTACTGAAGATGATTTTTCCTAAATGTTTTCCCACTCCATGCAAATGCAGGAACATTTCCTTTAAAATTATACCTTCCTCTCCCCTTTAAACATGTAAATAATCCAAACAGTTATTAAGATGTGGATCATGTAAAAAATATAAAAAATATTTAATAGTTCAAAAAAATAGGTTTATTATTATCATCATCTTTATCATTATATTTATCACTCATATCATTTATGTCATCACTATTATTACTTATGTTTATTGATATGTTCTGCTGTTGGCGTAGACTGCTTCGAACAGACACGCAGACACACACACACACAGGGACCCCAGTAAGGACTGAGTCTCCCGTGTCTCGAGCTCATGGGAAGTTTCAAACAAGGTGCGCCCAAGCTAATGTCCCTAGTCGTCGCACAACTGGTCCAGTGACTCTAACATCACAACTATTGGGCGCAAGTCGGAATGGAAAGACACACCTTCAGATTCTGTGCCAACCGGAACAACAGCACAGAGCTAGATATCAGACAGAGGGAAGCAGAGGGGCAGTTAAGGACCGCAGTGGAAATGGCTTTCCTGTCATAAAGGTTTGTACTCTTCATGGTATTATCCTACAAGCGAGCTATACCGACCGAGCGGCTGCCGCCGTTAGGGTTGATAGTGCCAATATTTGTGGATAGAAGGTGTCATTTGGTCAGCAAAATGAGCCCTTTGCCATTAATGTCAGTTTTCTAAACCAAGGTGGCTACTTATTTATTCAAGTGGCTTCTCATTTGTCCTCACGAGGCTGAGTTTGACCCTGTTCCAGACCTACTGCTTCACAGATATATTTTGGAAGTGCTGGGAATTGAACCCGGGACCTCTGGATCTGTAGCCAGGAACTCTGACCAAAATCTTTATAATGATCACTCCATTCTTATAGTGATTTATTGTGGTTTTTATGATTTGTGTTCAAGCTAATCTGTATCATTCTCGTGTTGTTTGCAGTTGGAGGGATATGACAAACCAACAACGCTTCAAGTGTTTATTGGCACTGACATGGGTCGTGTGGCGCCACACATGTTTTACCAGGCTTGTCGAGTCAGTGGTAAAAACTCCACACCTTGTATTGAGAAGAAAATGGATGGCACCGTAGTCATAGAGGTCAACTTTGATCCTGCCAAGAATATGGTCATCACGTAAGTGGTCCATATATTTGAATATAAATGTTATGGCTAATGTTCAAAGTTCAAGAAATGAGGTCAGGGACCAGCATCATTGCACAGGCTCACTGGGTAATTTATTATAGTGCATATTTAGCTGTGTATTATCACCAGATGTCCTGTGTTCGGATCAAGACCGGCTTATTGTACTCCTTGATCATTTTCTGTACATGTGTGTTTCTTATTCTTGGGCAGTAGATCATATTCAGGTGCTAGGTATCAACATATCTAACCAATGTTTTATGATTAGATTATTATTAGATGTGAAATAAATATTACATTGCCTAATTTAGTTTATATCTAGATTTATTGAGATTCATAATTGTGATTAACATATTAAGAATATGATATCTAGATGGATAATTCCTCACTAAAACGCATAAATAATAGCTTCGGCTATTTGATTCATATTAAGAACTATTGCATTTACATTGTTATACAAAAAACCGATTGCTATGTCTGTCACACATACATCCTGTTTGACTACCAAGATGCAAGTCATTGTGTTTAATGCACCTCCATACAGATTTACTGTAACAAAGTGAATGTCCTTCCCGGCTTGCCTCGTGGGACTCGATTCCTGTTTAGCAGGTCTCAAGTCAGCCATGGACAATTTATCTTTTAAAATAATCCTGTCAAGGTTTACACTTTAATTTAAAAAACTAGTTCAACCTAGGGGATGGGGTGAGCAAGTCTGCGTCTAGGGGAGGTAAAGGGAGCAATTGCCCCGGGCCTCAGGTTCCAGGGAACCACATTTTCCCCAAAAATTATTAGATTCGATTACATTTATTAGTCTAAATTTCGCATCAAATAGTGTACAGATAATTAACAGCAATAAGTATTTGCTTGATGATGGGATTCCATTCCGGATTCCTGAAAACCTTATTTCTCTGTAATTTAAGATTTAAGTTATTCGAGTAAAGTGCTGCAATACAGTAGAATACGTCACCATTGTGCTATCTCTTTTGGTCCACAGAAAACTAACAATGCAATGATGCAAAGAGGAATTTACTTTTGTTAACTTAATTTGTTTGAATTTAATAAAGTTCAATCATTTAATGGGTTGATCAATATTCCATAAAACGTGAGAAATTATTAAGTGACATAAGTACCGTATCAATATATTATAACAGCTTAATGATAAAACTGAAAAACTGCCGTACAAAGGGGGGGGCCTTAGATTTTTTTGCCATGGGCCTCACATTTTCTTAAAATGCCCCTGGGAGTTAGTCTGTTTTAAAGCTTTTTTTTACATCAATTTAGAGTTTTTTATGCGAAGAACGTCATAAATGGCTACCATCGGGACAGACCCAACATAATTCTAATACTAGATAGTAGCTAGTGTTAGTTTTGTAGTTGAACATATTAATACAAGTTTTAAATATATTAAGTTCTAAAACAATCAACATGTATTCTCAATGTTAAATTTTTAATTTAAATGAAATTATATTTTTAGAAAGGGACCCTGTAAAGGTATTAAAAATAATGATTATTCAAGTATTTTGTGATCTATTTCGCTATTTTTATTTTCCTTGCCTTGTTGTGGCAATATAACTTCAATTGAGGATAATTCAAAATGGAGGAAAATATTGGATTAGTTTACTGGTTGAACGTAGTTTTGGATATCTCTTAAGTTATTAATGTGAAATTTGATATTAATTTTAACAGTTTGTTAAGTTACTGAATAATTTATAAGAGAAACTCCCTGCATCATCTAAATTAAATATTCTATACTTACCATTGTGTTTCAAAAATTTATTTGTGCATGCATCAAAAGGAAGCTTGAAAATGACAAATCTAAAAAATTTGGATCTTGATCCTGAGCTTTAATGACTAGCTCAGCTCGAAGCTCGTAATCCTAGTACTAAAATGCCCTCTATCGAAGAAATATTTTTACTACAAAATTTAATTTACTAACAACAATAGTACCTTATTTTATCAGTAGGTATGTTATTCATCTCTTCCGTCTGATTCTTTTGAGCTACTGATATCTGCATCAGAATCATTATCAGTCTAAATTCACATTCAGAGGCTGATTCTTCTGAACCAACTTTATCTGTATTATCCCATAGTATATATTCTTCTATGCCATCAATCCTAAGACACACCTTGTTTTTAGAGAACTTTAAATGGGGAAAATACATAATAGAATCAAAGAAACACGATAACAGAGATGACTAAAATGTGTTTGATAACCATGTTCACAACCAAACCAAGGAAAATCGCTTGCAATCCTGTTAAGGCACTTATTATCCTGCTTGCTCACTGCCTTTCCTATTGCGCCTGGTTGCACCTTGGCTAATAACTTAAATATCCTTAGAACATATTGATTAAAAAACTTAATACTACATATTTTCACTCGGATCACACTATCTCAGTGCATATAAAACATTAAAATAGCTTTATATGCATTTATATTCTAATTCACTAATTTATTAGTCTTCATCTCATGTGTTATTTTATTTACTAATATAAATCACAGAGTCTCTTCCCTGAGGAGCAATATACTACCCACCAGCGAACTGTCTAGTTCTTAGTTAAGCCAATGGAATTGCCAGGGGTTGCTAACATCACAATGGTCCACTGCAGTTTCTACCACATTTTGTAACACTCCATTCCTTGAGGTACGCTTACCTTCAGGGGTACGTGCCAGGTTGTTCGGGGTTACACAAAAATATTTGAATAATGGCGGAAAAAGCTACATATGCCAGCAGTGTATGACAAAAGATTGAAACTAACTCAACTATATGGCGAGGGGCAGTGCAGGTTTTCTTCTATATTTGACCTTGAGAAATAAATTAAATTTCAAACATAAAATAGTTTTTATAGTTCTTAATTAATACATTAATTAATTATGTTAGTTTTTATTGTAAATTTTGCTTTTTTGTATATAAAAATCTACACTCTCTTTACTCACCATATTATTACATTGTTTTTTAATCCCATTGCTAGCCCATTTATTTTCATTTGCAATAAATAAATAAATCAGAAATAACTACCACTGTAGTAATCAAACATTTTGCGAATATTAAGGGTACAATTTATGGAAATAGGCTGCCAAGAAATATGCAAGCGAAAAAAGGTTGGGAACTGCTGTTTTAAGGCACTTTTTATTTTATTTTTATTTTTAGAAGTTGGGGTGATTTGAATGTTTGTGTAGGTAACAACAAAAATAAACCACACTACTTAATTTTATTTATCAAAAGTTTATTTTTGTCTTTATTTCAGATGTGATTGTGTAGGAATCTTGAAAGAGCGTAATGTAGATGTAGAGCATCGGTTTCCTGAACACTCAGCTGCTCGCAATAAAAAGAAGTCTACCAGATGTCGCATGGTTTTTAGAACCACTATTACACATCCTGACGGTTCAACCGAAGTCTTACAAATTTCATCACAACAAATTGTTTGTAGTAAGTCACACTTATAATAACTAACTATACTTTTCTTTTATAATATCTAATAAAATGTTATTTTGAGTCTGAACAAGCCTCTTTTTGTAGCCTTTTTGACTACTGCTTTAAGAGTAGTAGCAAAAAGAATAGTTATATTACTTTTAAATAGAGTACATTGTTAGAAGAAAAAAACAAATAACATTACTGATTAAAAATTTGAATACTCTCTATATAAAAAGAAAAAAATGTCACACTCTTCCCCTCAAAAACTGGTGACCGACCTTTTTGTGAGAGGTAGGACTAATTCTGTTTGAGTAAGTTTCAATAGTTATGTCACTATGTAGTTAAGAGTCAAAAATATGTATTAGGTCATTTATTACATTTTATATTGTTCTAAATGCATAATTGTTTACAGTATATATATATTTTTAACTTTTAGTTAAAAATTTATAATTTCTTTTACTTTTTTGGTTTCCTAGAATTTTAATTTATTTTTGTGTGCATCTTTATTTCATCACAGAGAAGCAAATAAATCAAGCTATGAGTGTATTAGTTATAAACACCAATACAGTTAAAAATATTACTCAATATGTTTTAGTAGGCCTGTGTAGGAATTACATTTTTTCTTGGGTAAATTTAATTGTTTTGACAATTTTTTAAATCTTGACTAATTTAAAAAATAATTGTCATAATATAAAACATAGTTTGAAAATTTTTCTTAATTGATAAAAATAAACTTATTAAAAGAATAATAAAATCAAAATTTATCTCTCCTAACACCAGAATAAACTAAATGTGATTCTAAATGATGGCAGAATTTCCAGTCAATTTATCATGCAATGCCTGACTATCTATTTTCAACATAAAAATGTTATACTAATTTTGATTCTCTCAATAAAATGGGAAAGAAAATTATTTTAAAATATTTACCCGCCTCGGTGGCGTAGTTGGCTAACGCGCCAGTCGTGTTCAGCTAGACCACCGAGAATGGGGAGATCGAGGTTTGAATCTCGGGTCAGGTGAACTGGGGGTGGTTTTTCCTAAATGGTTTTCCACTCATCCTCCACACAAATGCGAGTTCACTTCCTCTAAAAATTCAACCTTCCCAATTTCTAATCCATTAGCGTAATTAGTACTTAAGCGTATAACCCAAACAGGTAGTAAGACGCGGTGCTAAATTAATTAATTATTTTTAAATTTCTGCTAAACAAGTAATTAGTAAAACATTCTGTTTAAGATGATTCAGAAATTATAAAATTAAATAATAAAGGTGAATTGAAAATTATTTTTCTCAACTTTTATAGGTGTTATTAGTTTCATGTTACTTTAAAAACTAAATAACAAATATTAAATACATTTTCTTTGTTTTTCATGGATTAGCTATTGCTACCCTATACTCTTCAGCTTCAACATTCTTCTCAGCAGGCTTTCTTCCCATTCTCTTGACATAATCATACCACCTCATTCTTGCTTCCTCTATTATCTCATTAAGAACCTTTACTTGGAACCTTAACTCGCACTTTATCGTAAAACCTGTCTCTTAACCTATCTATTTTGATAACTATTGTATTATTTATATAATAAATCTATATTACAAAACAAGTTTTTGAAACTTTCATTTAATTCAGGAACTAATATTACCTATTTCAAGATCATCCAAACATGATATCTTGGGACCCTTGCATTTTCTGAATCCTGGACAGGCTTAATATATTTATATATTTCTTTTTCTACAAGAAAATATTTATTACATAGTTACCCCATTTTTCAGCCCAACCTCCAGGTATACCTGAGATCTGTAAGAAATCCTTAACAACCTGTCCATGCACTGGAGGCATGGAACTATTCATGTTTGGCAAAAACTTTCTGAAAGACACTCGTGTAGTGTTTCAACATACGGCTGCAGAGTCACCCTGGGAAGAGGCCGTTCAGCCAGACAAGGAGTTCCTGCAACAGGTATGTCATTGTATCTCAGCACAAGCCATAGGACAAAAACCATCAAACAAATATGATGATTTCTAGTTGACATTATCTCGTATCAGAATAGACTGACAGCAATGGAGCCTTGTAAAATACTGGCTTCTACTTATTCCAGTCAACTTTAATTAACTCTTTTACGCCAGGGGATTGGGTTAGTGGAATTTTAGAAAGTAGTTGGGGGGAAGGAGGGGAGGTTGGGTGGAAGTACCCTTGGTTGAGGCAATGTTACTGTATGCGTTACTGGTTGGCTGAAGAAAGATCTCTTTTTGATGCAAAATGGAGACAAAGTCCCAGGTTATGTCTTCCCAGAGAATAGGGCTGGAAAGAGCTGGAGGAACTGAGGCAAAGGGGCACAGTTAGAGCTTTTAGGGGCTCTGGGAATTGTGGGAATTCACTGGAGTCATTCTTGGGTCGGCGGGAATGATGATAAATGATGAGTGAAGGGTGGTGTATGGAGGTGCATTGGGTGTATTTAGGGCGGAGGCAGGGAGAACTAATCTTGGAAGGCGGGAATAGGGAGTTTTCTAGGGAGTCATATCCTGTAAAGGTCATGGTAGTCGTTATCTTGGAAGGTTTTCCTCTCCTAGTGTTCCTCGTCCTTTAGAATGGGGCATGGGTAGTCTGGTCTGGATTCCTTGGTCCAGTCTATTCGTCGAGATGATGCTCCTTTTACTGTATTTGATACAGGGGCAGTCAATTAAGGGATGCTACTCACAGGGTGGTGGTAGATTGGGTAGTCGGCTGAGTGGCATTATCAGCAAAATGGTGGTTGATTGGTTAGTCGGCCGAATGACGCTTTCTGCAAGGGGTGGTTGATTGGTTAGTCAGCCGAGTGGCGTTACTCGCAAGGTTGTGGTTGATTGGTTAGTCGGCTGAGTGGCGCTACTCGCAAGGTGGTGGTTGATTGCTTAGTCGGCCAAGTGGCGCTTCTCGCAAGGTGGTGGCTGATTGGCTAGTCAGCCGAGTGGCGCTCCTCGCAAGGTTGGGGTTGATTGGTTAGGCGGCCGAGTGGCGCTACTCGCAAGGTGGTGGCTGATTGGGTAGTCGGCTGAGTGGCATTATCCGCAAGGTGGTGGTTGATTGGGCAGTTGGCCGAGTGGCGTTACTCGCAAGGTTGTGGTTGATTGGTTAGTCGGCTGAGTGGCGCTACTCGCAAGGTTGTGGTTGATTGGTTAGTCGGCTGAGTGACGCTACTTGCAAGATGGTGGTTGATTAGTTAGCCAGCCCGAGTGGCGCTGCTCACAAGGTGAAAATTGATGCAGTCGACTGAGTGGAATTACCTGCAATATGGTGGTTGATTGGTTAGTTAGCCAAGTGGCGCTATTTGGAGTTATTATAATAAATGAGGTGCTCCAAATATGTACACAAGTATATCAATTACTTTATACTCTCTCTCCGAAGAGGCCAGATACACCCACATTTCTTATTCGTACAGCTCAACAACAATAAGTGACTTGAGAGGGAAAAAATATAACATCTATTTGAAATCTCAAAGCTAATTACTGACATGGTACAAAATGAGATACCGTACATGTATTTATTTTAATTTTCTTTGGTTGACAAACCTTATGTATACTTATTAATTACATTTCTCAATAACAAGTCTTATTAACATTTGATTTGCATTGCTTTGTTTGTGACCCCACATGGCGGTCTGTTTCTAACTAACCTCGGTGACTTAGTTGAGAAGAGTCATGCCGAGTCTTGTGTAGACGCTCATTTAGAGACTCGATCGATCTGGAAAGGGAGCATAACTATTCTCCATTATACATTCATCTTATCATTCCAACCTACAAGTAGCTTGACACCAATGCACTTGCTCAGAAGTTGGTTGATCCAAGACGTCGCTCAAGCAATAGACTGTACTGCCAATGACAAGAGATTCGGGTTCATATTCAGGTCGGGTGTACTTAGAATGGTTCTTACTAACATATTTTCCATTCTACCTTCACGCAAATATAGGTACACTTCCTCTAAGTTCAAACTTCATAATCCCTAACACATTAGTGTAATTTGTACATAAACATGTAACCTGGATGGGTAGTAAGATACTATGCTTAAAAAAACACCAAAGCCGTTTAGATTAATGCTAATGAAACTAACATTTTGCCAAAAAAATAGTAGATCTTAGCATAAACAAACATTATATGCATGCAATACAGTGATAATTCCTTTTGAGATTTCCACATTAAGTGTTCTATTCAAACTTTTTATAGCTATCAATTTTTAAAATTTGCACTACACTTTTAATAAAGTAATGAATACCAGCATTTTATGGTAACAGGAAACTTTCACACTTTTGAAAAACATGAACTTTTTGTAAACAAGAACCACATCTCACCACCCATTCAGGCTGTATGCTTATGTACTGATTACGCTAATGAGCTATGAATGAGGAAAGTTGAATCTAGATGAAGTGTACCCATATTTGTGTAGAGAGAGAGAGCGAGAGAGAGAAAACTACCCTCAGTAGACCCAACCAGGATCAAATCAAAATCTCCCCACTATCGGTAGTCTAGTATATTGCAAGTAGCGCCTTAGACCATGTGGCCACTGAAGTGGTTAGTTTATTATTAGTGTATTTAAAGGGTGGAGGTATAAAATTTTACTTGAATCTTGTAATCAAAGCCACAAATTTTTCCATTATTTATTATTGTTTTGCAAAATTCAATGAATTTATGATTTATATGCAAATTTCAATACATTGAACTTATTATTTATAAATTTTAACATAAGTAATTACAGTAACTTCTTAAACTAATCATTATACATTTTTAAGAAACTTTTTTTAAATCTTTACCAGAGATAATGTAAACACATTTTTTGTGGCTTCCATGGATCTTGATTATAAATCATGGAACTACAAACTAATCTCTGTTTGTTTAAAATATTTGTAAAATCTCTTAGTCGATGCAATTAAATCACGGTATTTTTATAGTTATAAACGAAACCATACAAAATATAAAATTAAAACCACTCTTTTAAACATTTTCTAAATGTAAAGGGTTTTTATTTTTCATTTGCTTGAATAATAATGGTATGCAAGTATTTCATTGGTTTGGACTTAAACATTGCTGAAAAGCATGACCTACACTATTACCAAATTGCATACAAGGTTTAATGCGACCACTACTAGTTTGTTTGGTTAATAGTTGTTTTAATAAATGGTTATTCAAAAGGTATTAGTTTACTTGTACGAAATTCAGTACTTAATAATACTATCCATGTGCAGGGGGGGTCAGACAATGTATTTTCCAGCTCAAGGCATTCTGAAATTAAAAACTTACAGGTGACGAGAACACACGGGACTGGGGTTATGGAATACCCCCCAGTTAAAAGGGGGGGTCAGGAATTATTGCCTGGCAAAATAGTTAAATTTGAGGCGATAATTGGGCCTTGAATTGAGGTTTTAGGCAACTGTATTTTTAAATTTTTTAGTGAGGGATTTTTCAAGTCACGGGTGTTATTTGTTTTGATATTCACCATCGTGGCGTATAGGAAAACTAACAAGTTTCGGCTTGTAAGAACTCCAGGCTTTATCAAGTAGATCAGCTTACAAAATTACCTAACCTTCTAAAGGCTGCTAGTGTCTCTAAAGCTAGAAGTAGTAGCCTTAAAACTACTAGGCATTGACAACAGTGTTACTAACCAACTTATTAAATAAACTTTATAGAAATTCTACTACAGAAAGGGTCCACTTTCAATGTTTGATGAATTCTGAAGTCAGGAACTTTTGAAGGGTAGGTATCGATAGTTGGGAAATCTAAAATTTGTTTATACAAGACTGCAGTAAATAACTTTCAAAGTTGAAAGTACTATAGTACAGAGTAATTCTATAATTTCCCAACGAAGATCTCGAATCTCCGTAAAATTCTCAACTTTCAAGCTCTCTGCCAACATTGGAGGTGGGCCCCACCCCATTATAAAGCCCGGTCCATGTATATGGGGCACTTGGCAAACTGCTGCACTCCACCACGCAATACACTCTCTTGGTATGTCCATATGTCCTGTTTGTAAGCACCCTTATCTCTCTTTACGCCCGTCACTGTTATGTAATAGAGCTATTTGAGGGTTACAATATCAGTTCTACTCTCATTTATATCTAATCAAGGCTCCATTTTGCCATGCATGATGCATTCCTTCAAGAAATTCATCTAGATAATCAAGTGTTTAATGTTACAAAGCTGTTGATGAATAATGTGTTATCTTTTTCTGTGAACTCATGTGTGCCCCTAACAAACAGGCAATTAAAATCCTTCTTATCTTTGAACTCTGATGCTGCGGTGTCACTCAAAATAGTGAATAAAACATGGTCTTGTGATACTTTATCTAGATGTAGTAATTTTTATTCTTAAGAGTTCACAATTTTTTTTGGTGAATTTTCTTTACAGGTGTTTTAAAATATTGATTCCAATTTATTTATAATTGAAATCCTATATTAAAATACATTTAAACATTATTTCTATAGTAACATCTTTAATTTAGGCATTATATATAAATTTTTTTTATCTTCAGGGTTGCTACATAATTGACCACATAATAATACTCTGAGAAGTAGTTCACACATGCACAGATGGGGTCATGGATACTGACTGAATCTAGGATTGCCTCTTCATTACTATTCATACTATAAGCTACAGAGGCAATACTAGTTATATCTCAATATTAGCTATCACAACAGTGAGGTTCCTTCACATTACTAGCTGTCACAACAGTGAGGTTCCTTCACATTACTAGCTGTCACAACAGTGAGGTTCCTTCACATTACTAGCTGTCACAACAGTGAGGTTCCTTCACATTACTAGCTGTCACAACAGTGAGGTTCCTTCACATTACTAGCTGTCACAACAGTGAGGTTCCTTCACATTACTAGCTGTCACAACAGTGAGGTTCCTTCACATTACTAGCTGTCACAACAGTGAGGTTCCTTCACATTACTAGCTGTCACAACAGTGAGGTTCCTTCACATTACTAGCTGTCACAACAGTGAGGTTCCTTCACATTACTAGCTGTCACAACAGTGAAGTTCCTTCACATTACTAGCTGTCACAACAGTGAGGTTCCTTCACATTACTAGCTGTCACAACAGTGAAGTTCCTTCACATTACTAGCTGTCACAACAGTGAGGTTCCTTCACATTACTAGCTGACAGAACAATGAGGTTACTTCACATTACTAGCTGACAGAACAATGAGGTTCTTTCACACTACCAGTTGACAGAACAATGAGGTTCCTTCACGTTACCAGTTGACAGAACAATGAGGTTCCTTCATACTACCATTTGAGCTTGAGTGTTGAGCATTGTGTAAAACAGTGAAAAGTGGTTTAACTTCGCTGTCAATTAGAGATTTGACAATATTGAAATCCTTTATTCACAGGTGTGAACCAGCTTAATCAAATGAAGTTTCTTATACCTGATTTGTTAGTTGCCATTTTTACCATTGACATAGATGCCAAACTGTCTGGTCAAGTTAATCAAATGCCGGTTTGCATGCAAATATTCACTCATATTCCAATATGAAGAGAATTTTTTGAGAGCTATAATATTTACCGAAACAATATTAATATAATTTTAGTTATAATCATTTTAACTGTAGTAAGGAGAAATATGAATCTATAATATAAGGAAAGTACTTGGATAGAACAGCTAATTAGAATTGGTACAACTTCTTTTGGTCAATTGAACAATATAAATTAAGATACAACATGAAGATAATTTATTAAAAAAGAAACTAGTATATAAAGAAATTAAGTCAAATAAAACAGGTACAATAATATTTCTAAAAAATCATCATTGAAATTGTTAAGTAATAAAGTTCTGAAATTAATTTTCATAAAATAAGTAAAGGTAAATCCGTGCGATACACTATTAAGTAGTAGCAGATTAAAGGATTAACTGATAACTGATAAGCAATGAAAAATGTAAATTAGCATATTGACTAGATTAGAGTTATGCATATTATAATTTAAAGACTTTACAAAATTTGAATACTTGAGATAAAGATACTAGGTTTTATGATTAATTATTCATGAAACTTACACATCTAAATAAAATTAACAGTATAAAATCAACATGAAACATATTAAAATGAAAGTTAAGACTTAATAAGTAACATATTTAAAAAAATTAATAAATGAGTGTAAAGGATTTAATGTTAAAAACTTGTTATTTGAGTCAAATAGTTTCTAAAATTTGCTTGTGTTAACTGTCTAGACAAGATTAATTGAAGATTTAATGGAAATTACAGATGTGTCATCCAGGTTATGCTTTAATCTGTTATGATATATTAAATACAGATCATATAAATAAGTAAATGATAGTTATGAAAGAAGTGTAACCAAAAAGGAACATTTTTTGATGTTTTGAAAAGTTTGAATTAAAGTAACGTTCCTTATCTGTGTGGTTTTTAATTTGTCTCCTTTCAATTTGTTGCTATTCTTGGCTGGGTGACGACATGTTTGTGCAATTACTTCATCATCAGGTCTGAGACAAACCAATGCAAAAATAGTAAATATTTAAGTTAAGATAGAGTAACAAACCAAACAGATTCTGATAAAATAAAACTAGCAATATGAGGATATACAGAGACATTAACAAAAAAAAACTGACGTTAAAAAGGTAATTAAGTTGTAAAAATAAAAAGAGAGAATGAAAATTATAAATATACATTTAATTACTAGGAAAAACACCCAAACTATCAAGCTTACCTCCAGATTGGGACTAAGATGTTATTCCCGATGTTAACACAGTACAATAGATTTATGTGCAGTAAATAGTTAATATTATAACCTTTGTGATGAGTGTTCTAGAAAAGATCAAGTGACCAACGTAAAATTTTTGGAAAAGTTAAAAGTTACTATATGTGATGTCGCTAGTGTGTTGGTTGGTTTAAGCATTGTTGAATATAGATGGACGAAAAATGAAAATAAAATAAATGGTGTTTGTCTAGAACGAGAATATAGGACAAAGGGCGAATTAAATTAGGTTCTAATCTTCTAGACACTGGCCCGAACAGGTCTCAACTACAATGATAGGAAGGCAGGGTTTTAGAATGGAATTTATTTGAGTTTTTGATTTTCACATATTGGGGGAGATTCTTGATTGTATTGATAAGGGATTGGTTCTTGAATTTTGTTTGTTTATTTAAAATAATATTGTGATGAAAAATAGCATAATAAATATGGAGGTTTTCAGCGATATTCATTTTTGGACCTTTGGTGGAAGGTTGAAGAAGTTTCATGCATTGGTTGATGACCACAGGTTTTTAGGTGTTCAGCAAATTTTTATTTGGTTCTATTGTATTTAAAGCCACTTAAGTGTTCAGCATAATTTAGAAAGTGCCCTCTCAGTCTTGCCTATATATGCAGCATTACATTCACAAGTTAGTTTGTAAATTCCACTTTTGTTGTATTTATTTTGGGGGTTGAGATTGGAGTTGGATAGATGTTTTTTGATTGTGTTGTTGGTTCCAAATGCTATTTTGATATTATGTTTTTGTGAAATCTTAATGATTTTATTGGTTTCATGTCCTGTATAGTTAAATTTTATCCATTTAGGTTGATTAGGGTTGTTTGAAATATTTGTGAGGTTACATCTTTTAACCATTTGGGATTTTTGTTTCTGAAGAATTTAATATATTATAGAGTGAGAATACCCATTAGTGGTGGAAATTTGTTTGGTGATATTAAGTTCTGTTTAATAATTCTTTTTGGAGAGTGAAATATGAAGTATTCTATAAATAAGGCTATTGAAAGTTGCCAATTTATTAGATGTGGGATGGTTGGAATCATTGGGTATGATGGCTTCAGTATGGGTTGGTTCCCTATAAATTTTGTATTCATATGTATTACTCTTGGTCTTAGAAATGTTTAGATCTAGGTAATTGATGTTGTTGTTTTGTCAAAGTTATATGGTTAATTTTAATATGAAATGAACGTGGTTCAGAATGTCACCATTGTTAAATATGGTGGGGTCAAGGATAGTGTCATAAATGATAAATATGTCATCGACATATCTGAAATAAAATTGAATGTTTATTATGTACATGGTGAGGCAGTTGATGATTTTGGGGTCATTGTTCTGCATGGAAATTTCAGCTAATATACATGATATTGGCGATCCCATGGCTAGACCATCTTGTTGTGAATAAAATTTATTGTTAAGTTAGAAGTAATTCTGATTTGCTATGGTTAGGATAATTTTAGTGATTTGAGCGGCATACTCTTTGGAAAAATCTTTTTCTATGAGTGTGGATTTGATTATGTTAATAGTTTCATTGATGGGGACATTCGTATAAAGGTTATGAATGTCTAATGACATGAATTTGGATTCGGAGCTCAGAGTTAAGTTTTGAAGTTTGTTGGCGAGATCATAAGAGCTTTTAACATTGTAGGAGTTTGGGAGTTGAAGATTATTGTTTAATACATGGGTTTGTTCTTTTGGCTATTTTATAAGCTGGTGCATTTTGGTAGTTTACTAAAGGTCTTATTGGAATATTTGGTTTGTGAATTTTGGGTAGTGATGTGAAAACAGTGGCTTTGGGATTCATGTTGAGAAGTTTGTAGCTATCTTTAGGATCAATGATTAGAGATATTTGTTTTAATTTGCTTTTGATAGTCTTGAATGTTAGCGGTGGGGTCGGTTTTGAGTTTAATAATATTGTTGTTATGTATGAAATCTAATGTTTTAGAGATGTATTCATTCTGATCTCTTAAAACTATAAAATAAAATATTATAAAAACAAAATATTAATATTAGTGGCCAAATGGTCTAAGGCATCACTTTTCTGTTAGACTGGCCTGCGAATGATGAGGAGATTGGGGTTCCAAGACCGCTTTGATCTATCGGGGATGGTTTTTCCTAAATGATTTCCCACTCTCCTTCCACATAAACACAGGTAGATTACCTCTAAAATGCTTCCTTCCTCATCCCTACCTTAGAGTAATTATCATATATGTGTAATTGTGTATGCCGTAAAACCTGATCAGGTAGCAAGATGCGGTGATCATATATAGGCCAAGTCATGTGATATGTAGCTATCAATTTCGATAGAGCACATCAATACCTATAAAATAATAAATATAATGTAGTAAAATATTATAAATTAAACCATAAAAATATGTTTGTGTTTTATAAACCCTTCTTTCTGCCAGAATCTACTGTAGCTATAGTTATTGTGTTGCCATAGTGAGGTGTAGCCAGTGGTGGCAGACTTATGGGGGCATTGCCCCGACCCCTTAGAAATAATCCCCCCTCCCTCCCATCCTGGAATAAATCTAATCCTTTAAATTTAGTTCATGTGTCTCTGATATTTTCTAGAGGCATCACTTTAAATTTAAAAATTCTTGACAGAAAACTGTTCACTTCAACTAGTTTCTCTAGAGCTTTGATTTTCAACTTTTTCAAGTCGCTTCACACTGAATAAGGTGCTAAAGTGGTCAAGACCCGCAATCAGTATTTTAAGTAGAAATTTTATCATTAAAATAATCAGTACTTTATTAAGATTGTGTTCAAAAGTTTAGTAGCTAAAATTCTAATAATAAAATGATGCTATTTAAAAAAAGAATATTGATCATGAAATTAAAAATATTTATTTTTATTCCTTACATCTTTTTTATCCTAACCCAAACTCCCGGGATACAGTTGACTACCCTTTGTGCCACACAGGTTGGAAAATGCTGTTCTATAGGAAACAAATTTTCCAACATTGGCCAATAAAAGACAACTTTAAATAGATTATAGAAGAATTTAATCTTAAAAAAGTTTTCCAGGAGAGGATCAGTCTAAATAGTTTCGAGGGGAATCCAATTTTCGAAAATTTGGTGTGTAGGATCTCTGTGCACCCGCCCCCCCTTCTTACTCATATAAAGTCCCACTGCCAATGGTTGTAGGAATTCCTTTATACATACTCTGAGTGTTTAACTACTCTACACTTGTGACTGGGAACACATCACAAGTGAAATAATGATTTTCCTTTGTTTTTCCATCCTCATAACATGCCCATGCCGTCTCAGTCTTGCTTCCTCTACTATCTCATGTACTCTCTGTACCCCTACTCTTTCCCGGATAAGGTTCCACTTTCCTAGTCTCTCTTACATTCATTGTTAATGTTTCTGTTGCATGTGTGACAATGTGTACAAAATACGCCCAACACATTTCCACACTTCTTTTCTCCAAGGCAGATCTCTTAAATGCCTGTAGAAGACCTCCCCCTGCTGCTCTCCTCTCATTAGATCTTCTCTGCTCTCACCCCTCACTTCACTAATTCAACCGTTACCCAACAACATAACCTAACTCACTTTGATCCAACATAGCTTAGATAACTTAAGGTGGGGATGTAGGAAAGTGATAAAATTTCAGTGTTTTTGCAGTTTTTATACCAAAAACATTTTTTTGATAAAAAAAAATCAAAAATGACTTCCATACAATCATAGAATTTAATTTTCTTCACCTGGTGATATCAACAGTAAATGTCATGAGCATAGCGGCATTTGACGACAACATTTATAAATGAAGATAAAAAGCTGTCACTAAATTCCAGGACGCCCTTGACAGATATTCAACAACTGTTGATATCATCATGTAAAGAAAATTAGAGTGTATGTTTGTTTAGAAGCAAGATTTGATTTATTTTGACCCAAAAAAAAAAATTATTTGCTATAAAAATGCAAAAACACTGACCTTTTCTTGCGTCCGTTGCATTCCCCCCTTAAACCTTATCCTTATCTACTTAAAACAAGTTGTATTTTACCTGTGTAAATGTTCAAACACATTAATATTAAAAAAGCTTTATAGCTCTCTTTGACTGAAATGTGTTTACTGATATAAAATACAACTTTTTATTGAAACTCTTTGAGGATTGGCTCCGATTTTTCTAAAATTCTGAGGTCCTAAACCTAACACTTTCATACTTAAGTAATGCATAAGCATTAAAGTATGATCAAATATAATTTTTACTAAGTGAAACTGAATCTGACTCAAGTGGTGCGATGTTTGTTTGGAGCAGACCCATCTAGTGTGTGTGGTGCCGCCGTATCGCCATCACAACATCACAGAAGCCGTGTCAGTGAGGCTTATGGTTGTGTCAAGTGGTAAGATGAGTGAAGCCCACACATTCACATACACTCCCATCACCACACAGCAACAGCCAGGTATGTGTTAGATTACCCAGCTATTGGACCAGCGGCAGAACGGATGGCTTAATCTCATTAGTAGAAGGAACCAAGCAGAGAATCAAAGGGTTTTTGCTTTTGATCAATCATTTCTAGTGCATGCACATACTTATTGACTGAAATCAACACCTACCCACTTTATACAACGATAGCAAACGTACTAACCCATGCAATAGGCAAAGTTTTACTCCTCTCATAAACAGGCCGGGGGGCGTTCAAGTATTATGTAAGCACCATAGGGGGTTCGAGCTTTGCTTATTTTTGATAACAAGAGGGAAGGGGTAAAGGGGGTCCGAACAATGCTTACGTAAGACAGCGAAAGACAAACAAGGATGACGCAGTGACCCAGCCACCCCCAAATGGACACATAATAATTAAAAGTGCAGAGACGTGGATTCAAGGACCTTGATCATCAATTTAAAAATGATCAAGAGTTTTTTTATAACTATAATAATTACTTTATTCACTAATACTTTTTTTTTTATAATTTTAATAAAGCGTAAACTAATTTTTTATTTATTTATAATTTCATAACATTTTTTAATCTTACCTGTTTAGTACAACACACATAAATTCAATTTACAACACTGTTTATTGTGAATTACATGGCACAGTTAATTTATACCTCTACGGTAATAATTACCAGCGATATACAAATTACATAAAAAACAATGGTTACTATAGTGAACAAATTTAAAAAAAGTTGACAAATATAACATAAGCAAGGAGGGATGGAGGGTTTGCTTGTTTTTGTTTACAAAGGTGAAGGGATACATAATGGCCAAAAATGTGCTTACATAATACTTGAACGCTCCCTTGGCTGTATTCTCATTTCATCTCAAACATGTATTTGCCTCTAGCTATTTACTTCTCTGCTTGATTCTCTCTTCAGAATTGAAAAGTCTTGGCTCAATATGTTTATGTTAATTTCAAATTTAATTATATTTTTTTATAAATATTTACAAACACAATTTATTCTATGTAATATTTTATTTCTTTTTGAATTCCAAAATACATATGTTGTAGGAATTATTATGTTAACATGAGACATTGTATTAAATAATTCTTGGTGTTTTGGGGCAATCACTTTAACTCACATGACATAACCAACAAATCAACACCAAGTTTTGTATACTTTCAGATTAAATTTGCAGTAGTCACATTCTATGTGGGCAACGATAAATAAATGTTAGGACCAAGATTTATCATAAAAGCTGTCCGTTCTTTTTGGGTGAATACAATTAAACTGATAAGATAGTCCTATAGAATGGTGGAACATTGTCATCATGTAGCGACGTGAAATCTAAAAAAAATTATAGAGGAATAATAATTTTACTTTGGTATTAAATAAAGAAATGTGCTAATAGTGTATTTTATTGAATCATTTCAACTAAACACATAATAATTAATTTGATATTAATTTAGCTATTTCATAATTAAACTTAAGTCATCAAATACTGTGAAATTAATCTCTCTAATTATTTTCCACACGTTTTAAAGAACTTTATTTAACTATCATTTTCTAAATTCTAAAATATTCAAAGACAAATATTTTGATTGAAAAAAAGTCTACTTTTAATAATCTATTCAATGGATATAAGTTCAAACAAACTTCAAATACAGTTTGTTTTTTCACAGTTTTAAGTAAATTCTCTTGTTGTGCATTGATACAAATTTAGTATCGAAAACACCATGTGACAGTCTTCTCTCCATTCCATGGCAATAAAAGGATATGAACTATGATATAACCTGCACACACTTCTCGGATTGGGGCGGAGGGCAAAATTATAAGTATTTTATATCATAATCTGTTCTTTCCTGATTCACAGTTCAAACTTGAGGCAAGCTGTCACGGCAGCTGCTAGAGTGTGTGCATGTGTGGTGTGGACGAGTATGTTAGGATGAGTGAAACTCGTACTGCTTGCCTCATAACTGTAACAAATGAAGAGAGAAAGTTGAGCATTGTTCCCTCTTTTAAATAGGAGACAAATCTTAACACTTCAAGGAATTAAATATGTTATTTAAAACATTTTATTTGAATAATATAAAAACTAAGTTAGTTTGAAATTATTTTGGGAACATTGCTCAGAATATGAAACCTGATTGTCGTAAGAGAACATATGTTGAAATTCTTGTTTTGAAATTCTAATATTCAGTAAATAATTGTTTATGTGCTCTACAGAAATAATTTTTTATTAAAAAATAAATTTTGCTTTGTAAATTATTAGTTGCACCCAAACAGTTACTATTCACCAAATATTAACATATTATTGTAACAAAAGTAAAGGAGCATTTCTTTGTTTTTACTTTCGAACTTAAGTAATGTGCAAAATAAAAGAATAATCCTAACCTAACCTAAATGTCCTTACGCCAATTTGTGACTGAAAATCTGTTTTGTTCGTTTCACTTTGAAACACTCATTTAATGTGACTTGTATGCGTCTGCTTGTTCCCCCCGCAGCAGAATTTCAGGGCAAAGCAGTTTGGAGTCGGTCCGTCTTATCAGGCGGGCGTCAGCAGGTCCGTCCGGGCTGCGCTCGCTAATAATTCAGGTTCTGTCATCATGGTGACTACTACTACTATCATCCTATCTTCCACACACACACACACATACACACACACATCCAACCATCACCCACCAGGATTATTTCAGTCGTTTGCTTGGTCGGGACACAACACATCACACTGGGATCAATGAGATGCTTAAGGGACATTTTATGTCTCACTTTTATATGTAACCAGTAGCCGAGTGTGTGGAAAAATAACTGATCGACACTCTTGATATTCATATTAAAATGGTTCAAATAGTACCTCTGTTTAGTAGCAAACATATATATTGCACTTTTATTTGTAAGTAAGCGGGTAAAATGTTTCTGATGGTGCATTTGATAAATGCTTAGTCAAACTACTAATTATAAATTAGTGCCATTGCTATTTTTCTGTTGAGTATTAATCAGACGCACTCAAGGCAGGGTTCTCAGTGGGGAGTGTTGTGCCTAGCTTCCAAGATTGAACTAAGCGAGACACTGGCGTAAACTGGTTTATTAGCAGGAACAACAGTGATGCTTTGTTGCATGTTATTAAACACATGATAGACAGACAAACAGATTATAAAAACATTTAACGAATTACATGGACTACATGAAATACAACCAATAAGGTTAAACCCTGCGCCATATTTATATATTTAAATTAATTTGTATGTTAGACATTGTATCTTTGTAATTTTTTTAAATATAAAATGTGATTAATAGCTTTCAACAAGATTTATTGTTATTTTTGTAATCAGCCAGTTTATGATTAGAGGTTAGAATGAAAAATGGATCTACATAATAAAATCGAAAAAAAATACGCTATCATAAACAATTCGTGAAATTTCAATTACAAATTTTAATTTGATGACGAAAGTGATAATTACTTGTATGCTTAGATTTTAGCATGTATTCTCTATCCATCATTATAAGAAATGAAACATCCTATATTGTGATTTTGTGTGAAATAATTTTGTTATGATCTAGTATCATTGTTTCACCATGTAGCATTTCTAATGTTGGATTTGGATTTATGTATAAACAAGTATACATTGTAAATAGTTTTCTATTCGTTAAATATAATTACAATTCACACACTTTAATGAACAAAGTAGATTTTAACATTTTTATAACCTTAAATTATTCCATTATTTTTGACATACAAAAACATATTTTTTTAAACACAAATAATGTACATTGAAAAGTTTAATTTGTTTAGTTTATCTTACTTGTAAATGTTTAAAACACCAATTTCCAAGCTTAGTTGGTTTCATTAAATGTTGTTAAATTCTAACTCTCCAGCAAATGCTATTTGCTTGTTAAGTTCACTGGTGTTTGTTACTAACATATTATATTTCAAAATATAAGTGATACGAAAAGATAATTCAAATACCACATCTTGAATAAGAAGTAAACTGTAAAAAGAATATAAAAAAATCAATCAGGTATAAAATATAATGTTTTAAGTGTTAGTTGACCCTTAAAATATATTGAAAATAATGTTGCATTACTAGCAATTCCTGTATAGATATATTTTTGCCCCACACCACCCTAGATTTTTTTGAAAACAAATTATTAATTCAATTTTCATGAAATTTGAAAAATATAATGTTTTTGTTTTATTTATTTTTTGTTTGTTTACTGAATGTTCCAGCCAGCAGTTGTAGATGTGGCAAGATACAGAAGGCGATTGTTTATAACATAACTCTCTCATGTTTACAGGAGTGAATAGCGGAGATAGCTGTGAGCCAGAATACACATTCACACTTTCCTTGACTTGCAGTACCTCGTATGCCGATCATTTACCTCACAAGTGCACACAACATGTATGACACTCAAGCCATTCATCTAAACATGGCTGCTTGATGTTGTGTGGACTACTGAGAATCAGCTGGTTGATGAAAGGATGGATGCTTGTGTTATACTTACATTGGATTGCATGGGGGGGATTAATTAATATAACGAGTACACTTGTTTTGTTGAGCACTTGGCAAGGTGCTGTGGGCAGGAACCTTCCTATTTTAAAGTTTCCTCTCCAGATATAAACAGTGGTACAAGGATATACTTGATGGCACTTGACATTGATAATCTTGACACAATAGAGCTAGTTTATTACACAGAAGAAGGTTTAATGAACAGAAACACATAGTGATAACACAATATGACCTCACAATGAAGAGAGAAACACAGTTCACACTTTTCACTGTTATCACTGCACAAACAAGTATTGGTTATTTTAGAAATAAAATTGGCAGCTAATGTCCAATCAGGTCTATTGCCACAGATTCACTTTATCAAACGGCAAGTGACAGTCTTCCAATAAGTAGGATTTTGCATTTTGCATTGTTCTTACTTTCAAACACTTCCACAAAATGCGGTTAGAATTTCTTTAAATTCTACCTGATCCTTATTCGATTAGTGTAGTTAGGCTATGGAAACTGCTCAGCTGGGTAATAATACAATTTTGTAAATAAAAATAAATGTTGAGACCTTTAGAGAACACACAGATTTAAGTTAGTTTCAACAGCCCGAATCTATAATTTTTTGCCACCAATATATTAAAATGTTAATGATAGTATGAAGACCATCAAACATTTCCAAACATATACATGAGCATGAGACCACATTGCTTCACAGTTGAACAGTTATGACATTCTCACCAAGGACACCATTTTGGCTATAACTTTAATACTAATTTGAGTCTAGCATTTTACCTTTCACTCTGAAACTTTTAATGGAACATTGCATCAATGTTGAGTTACTAAAAAAAATTTTTTTTTAGAAAAACACCTTTAGAGTTATAAAGGATATCAAAAACAAAATAAAATTTTGTGTTTGCTGTAAATCTAATTGAGTGACCTTGACAATTTGTGCAACTTATTAAATATACTTAGTCTAACATCAGTAAAACACTTAAGTCACTGACTCCTTCCTTTAATTTAGGGCTAAGCTTGCACTATGGTAAGTATCATCATATGATAGCTAACACAACTAAAATAAAAACTCCATCACTGCCCTATTTTAGCTGCATGTCTGAATCTTTTATCAGTAGTCGGTGATCTAACTAGCATAGCCCAGTCTAAGATGTTTAACTATAAGACCATTCATTTTAGGCACCAAGCTTTACAATTAAATTTATATTATTTTAGGTGAAGACGGCCTAGGTTAGGTTTGTTAGTCATCCTTCAGGGTGGCTGCTGATCAGGAAAACAGAAATTTATTCTTGGATTTTGTGAATCAGGAAAAGTGTTTGAATTTTGCTGTCATAAATTTTAAGGTGAGGACCACTCTAAATAGTTTCTAGAAATATCCAAATTAAAAAAAAAAATCTGGGGGAGTATCACCTTAAATATATTTGAGAAGAGTCTAGTTTTCAAAATGTTATCACATAAGGAACTCTCAAAATATCTTATAAGGGCATTCAATTTTCATATCTTTTTCATGTTTGAGTCTCCAGCCTTCTCTTTGGCTAGAGGAACAATTCTCCCTTGCACAAATAAGATTCCGTTGCTGCTGAGTGTAACATATTTGTGTACATACTACTTGTTAACTTGCATTCTCTCTACTGATGACTCGGCATACATCACAAGTGGAATAGTGACTTTCTGATACAGACCTTAAAAAAGTGCAATGAGGATTAAGAGTAATTCCTTGGTTGTACCCTCATTTATTAATATATTTTCTTGGGGTAGGGTATGGTTCTACCTGTGGTGACTTGTAACAAAGTTTCCCACTAGGATAAGACTAGGATGGTTTTTTTATAACATACCCATCTAAAAGTAATTTAAAGAGTTTTAATGTTCGATGTGTTTGTTGGGATTTTGAATGTTCCTAATGATTGGGAGAATGCTGGCATTGTTCCTTTGTACAAAAGCAAAAGCAGTAAGAATTAGAGGGAAATATATTGTTGAGTATTCAAGACAAAGTTTTAGAGAGAGTCTTAATTGAGAGGGTGCGTGAAAAAGTTGTGGACAAGATTTGGGATGTGTAATGTGGTTTCATGCCAGGTAGAGGTTGAATGGATCAGGTATTTGTATTACAGTGAGTGGTGAGATATATATGGCAGTAAAGAAGAAAGTTTGAAAATGAAGTGGCCCAATGGCTAAATAATTTTATAGTAAAGTAGATTGATAGAACTAAAGAAAAAGGAAAAATAAACTTCTAAGAGTAAATTTGATGAAGAAATGTGGGAAGAATCCAATACACAAAGGTGACATCTTCCTTTCTTCTGTCTTCTATAGTAGAAGTGGTCACACACATATTTTTACACAAATAGAATAATATTTCAGCACTGTTGCCTTTATCAAACACAAAGAAGAGAGAGAGTACAAATAACACAAACACTGGATTACTCCATTTTGAATTTAAAGAAGAACTGTTAGAAACACATTGTGCCAACGGTTTTTGGGAGTAAATATAAATTCCTCGGCTATGTTTAGTAATTATAAAGACCTATTTAGAATAATCATAATAATAAAAAATTATATTTAAAATAATATTATTATTAATAATGATAATGATAATAATAATTTTAAAAATCTAGTAGAAAGAAGGAAACTATCTTCTGTTGAGGCCTGGTGGTAATCTTGATTTGGTAATCCAAATGTGGGCCAGTTCCCACTGTCTAAGTTGAGAACTGTTGCACTGTTTGGGAAATGCTCTTAATATTTTGGTGGTGTAGCAGGTTTGAAAGTCCTGGTTGTGGATACCAGCATGAATGAGTATGGGCTTGTCCGGATCTTTGTGGTTTGTGTCAAAACAATGATTGTTCATTCGCTGTCTGAGAGAACCTGTAGTAATGCCTATATACTCTGCATCACATGATTTGCACTGTGGTTGATATACCAAGTTATTTGTTTTGCATTTGTAATAACCAGGTATTTTGTATTCCAATTTGGTTACTTTGCTGTTGAAGGATATAGCTGGTAGGTGGATTCCACATGTGCTGTAACGGGGGCTACCACAGGGGTATGAACCTTTGGTAGTTGGTTTTTCTTCTCGGATTCTCTTGGATTCAGGAAGTTTGGGATGGACTAGAATATTGTGGAGATTGGGTGGCCGTTTGAAAGTGACTCTTGGGGGTGAACTAAGAAGATTTTGGGTCTGGGTGAAACAGGTTAGGAATTAGTAACCACTTTTAAGGATGGTGTTGATACGTTGTAGATCAGGATGGTATTTTGTTGTCAGAGGGATGTCCTCAACTTTTGGAGGGTCATAGTCATCCCTGGAGAGTGCTCTGGAGATTTGATTGCCTATTAAAGGCTTGGGGTAACCTCTGCTTTGGAAAGCTGTGGAGAATTGTTTACAATATTCAGTTAAATCACCGGGTTCTGAACATATTCGTTTGGCTCGGGTGGCAAGACTGAATGGTAGGGACCTTTTTGTGTATGAAGGATGGCTGCTATGGTAGTGGAGGTATTGTTGGTGATTGGTGGGTTTTATATGTACAGTGGTGCGAATTTAGTGGTTTTCAAGGGATAGATTAATATAAAGGAGGGTAAGACTATGATCTAATTTATTGTGGGTGAAATTTAAGGGGCTGCAATTGTTGAGATTATCTAGAAAGACATCCAAGGATTCTTGGGAGTGGGGCCAGATCATGAAAATGTCGTCGATGTAGCGAAGCCATAGATAGGGTTTGATGGGCTGAGAATGTAGAAAGCGTTCTTCTAGTAGTCCCATGTAAAGATTTGCATATAAAGGAGCCATGCGTGTACCCATAGCTGTGCCCTTTATCTGTAGGTAGTGTTTGTCTAGAAAACGAAAGTTGTTAAATTGAAGGATCATCCTATCCAACTCCACCAGAAAAGAAGTGGTAGGTTTGGACCCAGGAGGCGTGCGCTCTAAGAAATGCTCCATTGCTGACATTCCATGCACATGAGGGATGTTAGTGTAGAGTGCTGTGACATCAATAGTGACCAGAAAACAGTTCAGTGGAAGGTTTGGTGGAAGGTGGGAAGGTGGAAGGAACTTATCCTCACTCCCAAAAACAGTTTGCACAGTGTCTTTCTAACAGTTTATTTTTTAAATTCAAAATGGAGTAATCCATTGTTTGTGTGAAGTGTAATCCCTCTTCTCTCTTTGTGTTTGGTAAAGGCAACAATGCCGAAATGTTATTCTATTTGTGTTTAAATGTGTGTGTGACCACTTCTACTAAAGAAGACAAAAGAAAGGAAGAAGATGTCACCTTTGTGCATTGGATTCTTCCCACATTTTTCCTCTTTCCTTAATTGGACTTTCTTCATTAAATTTACTCTTAGCAGTTTATTTTTCCCTTTTCTTTATTTTTATCAATTTCCATTATTATAAAGTAAAGAAGAAAGTGTATTGCACATTTGTTGATCTTGTCATAGTGTAAATTGTGTGAATAGGAGTATGTTATGGAATGTTCTGAGAGAGTATTTTATGGAATGTTCTGAGAGTATGTTATGGAATGTTCTGAGAGAGTATGGTGTAGATGGATAGTCATTAAATGCAATCAAGGTGGTGTATGATGGAAGTAAAGTATGCGTTAAGGTGGTTGGAACGAGGACGAGGTCGAGGTCGCTGTTTAAATGGTCAATGTGAATGCGAAAGTGCTTTTATATGCAGATAATGCAGTATTAATGGTTATTAATGAAAGTTACTTGCAGAATGCATTAAATTGTTTGAATTTGGCAACGGGCAGAATGGATTTCATATAAATGTCTCCAAAACTAAGGTATTGGTTTTTGATAAGGACGGATCAGGAAATGTTTGTCAGCTTAGTGATAGATGGGAAAACGTTAGAACAAGTGAATGGTTTTGTGTATCTGGGCAGAATGTTTTGTAAAAATTGAAAGATAGATGGTGAAATCGGCAGACAGGTGAATGCATCTCGGAGACTAAGTTGGATGAGTGTAGACTACTGCAAAGAATGAAGTAGTATCACAGGAAAAGATGGCAGTATATAAAAGTGTGTTAGTGCCAACATTGTTTATTGAATGTGAAACATGGGTTTGTCAGGATAAACACTAGAGCAAGGTGAATGTGATTGAAATGAGAGATCTAAGAAATGTATGTGGGAAAACTCATATGAACAGAGTCATTAATAAATAGGTGCTGAATTAGTGCGGTTTGAAAAGAAATTCAATAGGTAAATGTTAAAGAAGCATCTTATGTTGGTTTGGCCATGTTGAGAGGATGAGTGTGGGTTGAGTCACGAAACAAATATATGAAGGTAGAGTGTGTAGATCAAAAGGAAGGGATAGACCATGTAAGATGTGGCTAAATGTTGTAGACGGATGTGTAAAAATAATAGAAATATTAAGAGTTTTAAGAATGAAAGAGCATGTATGACAAAATGATTTATTTATTTATTTGCCAAATCCTGTTCTTAATGTTTTTGGTTTTTGAGCACAACATACTTATTGGTTGAATATCAACATACTAAATATCTCGATGTTTTCTTTAGCTAAACCATTCTTAGCTGACTTAGAATATTATTGTATTGAATTAAAAACTTATCTGGATCACCATTACTCATATTGTCTTCAATTCTACGTGTCCCAATTATTTTGAGAAGGTCATAATTGTTTTTACAGTTATAAAATGCTGTCACTAAACTTAAGCTGCTCACTTATTGACTTTTAAGTTTGGCGACTTTAGTATTAACTAAAATAGATTCGAAACATAAATGGTGTACACTATTACATTTAAGTAAAATGACAATCACTGTAATTAACTTAAAATAACAACTGCAACATAACCATTATCACCACCGATAAATATCAAAACCAAAATATAAATAATGTTTAGTCTTTCTTAATTACACGTTTGTGAAACTGTGTTTTACAATGATAGTGCTTAGCATATAAACTCACACATAGACACACACATAAATATACACGTATGTATGTGCATGCATGCATATAGTAAGATTTTTGTATAAAGAAACTTTAGAAAATACAAACATATTTTATTGTAGTCAACAATGATAAACATTTTACTATATCATATGTGTGAAATAAAATGCATTAAGCAAAATATAATATAAAATAAATAAAATAATAGAATTATGGGAAAATAAAGCACACTCACACGTATTTAAACACACTTATATATTTTGATGCTTTTATTGCATCTTTCTCAGGAAGTAATAGTAGTAGGAGTAAGACAAATATTATTATCATCATCATCTTATTATTACTACTTCTTCCTAAAAGAAGCGTGCGTTTTGAAGACTTCACTTCTAATATTCATTCGCTTCTACTTTGATTCAAAATTAAATCTCTGGATTTGACAGTTACGAAGTTTTGCCACCAAAAGAAAAAAATAAAGTTGAAACATTCCCCCCCCTCAACTCTCCCTGCCGTTATTTCCATCACAAATTAGTTTTCACATGAAAATAATATAAAATAATTAAATTACATTTTGTGATAATAACTTAATTTATTATTTTAGGACAAAATATATTAATTATATTTGAAATATAGCATTTTGTAGATTATATTTAATACCTAAATTTACATAGTTATGCAAAGTATAATATTTTTATTCAATATTAAGCATTTTTTAAAAATATCCATTCTTTGATTGGACTTGAAAAAGTTGAATTCACACCCTCCTACTTCCTAAGAAAGATACAATAAGAACATCGAAATATTGAAGTGTGTGTAAATATATGTGCATGTTTTTACTTTTGCTTTATTTTTCTACAATTATTCTATCATTTTATATCTTTTACTATATTATTAATGCTATTTTATAGGTATTTACAATATATCTATCAAAATTGACAGTTGCAAATAATGACTTGACGTATGAATACGTGAATTAATTAACTAGCACATCGTAAGTTCTCGGTAATAAGCCTACAACAATATTTACCAAGTCTATTTTATGAACTATTCATTTTCTTTCGATATTAAAACTTTCATTTGTTACATATTCATTTTTTGATTTGCAACATAATTTTAAAATACTAGATATGATTATAAAACAAGTGACTAAAGAAAAAAAGATGTACTTTAAAACAATATAAAACACAATTAAATGTATGAAACAAAGAAGGGATCTATCTTGCAAAGATAAATTAGCTATGCCTTGATATAAATCAAGTAAACTTCTTTCTTAATTTATTCAAACATTCTTGAAATAGTTCTTCCCTCTTATCTTAATTTCTCTTCTTCACAGAGACTTATTATGAATAACTTACATTTTCAGACATATCTTTCATCATAATAAAAACACAAAAAGGAAATGGCAGATACATTTTAAAGGCTTGATAGATTGTGACTGATGCTCACAATTTTGCCAGCTTGATGGTTCGAAATTGGTTGGTATAGTGAATATAGTGATAGAAGTGAGGTTTAAAAAGTACAAAAATCTTTTTATGGTCCAACATTGAATAGATTAAACAATTATTTAGAGTTGAGTTGAACACACTATTTTACAAATACGAATCTCCAATTTAACTTTGAATCTCAAATCCAAATCCAAATCTTGGAATAATTACTATGAACATAAGATGAAATATAAATATAATTGAATTATATGAATTACAAATAGTAACTAAATGTTAACATTCTTTCTTATAATCCATTCATTATAACATTCATACATTTAGTTGTGTTAAATTACTGGTCTGTGGTCTGGTTGTTAAGTTAATCCTATAATTATAATTGGTTCTGAACCACCAATAAGAAAACAAATTTTACTTGAAAGGGGGGGGGGGGGAGAACACACACAATTTGAGCCTCGTATTCAAAATTTTATTGAATCCTCAAATCTCGAATATCCTCAAGGATTCAAGAGATTAAAGGATTCGAGGGCCCATCACTACTACTAAGATTATGACTAACCTCTTACCAACATTGTCAAAAGTAACATCTGCATATTGTTATGAAATGCTGTCTTAATACATGTAAATAGATCCTGTAACTTTTTGAACTATTAAATACAGCCCTTCCTGCAGGGTTCTTATAATAGACTACAGAAGTACCTTGGGCAATGCTTGGCTTTGCTTCAAACAGACAGAAAAAAAAATCTTCATTTTATATTTTCTGACCCAGTTTTTAATTAATTAAAAAAAAAATCAAATTTGAATTTTAAAAAGCCGGCTTCGAGTTGCACATGTTTGTACACAGAGTCTACTAATGTTTGAATTTCAGGCCTCTGTGTGGGGTAGAACACGCAACCCTCACGACAGACACACATTCTTTTTGTTTTATTAACATAGAATGATGGCTAGTTTGTTAAAAAGTGGGGTGAGGTGGCGGAAGCCAAGCTTAATTCTTGAGTTAAACCTGGAGGTAGTCTATAATCTGACACCTATTGAAGTACTAGTTCCTCTTTCAGTGTGGGTCTGCATTTCATTCAAGCGGAGCTCAAATGAGCTTCTCAGAAAGCTCCTGCTTATCAAGCCAAACTTGAGTTCAATTAATACATAATTTTGAGAATTAAATAATAATAAATAGTTATTACTTATTAACATTTAAAAAGTTTCAAAATTAAGTTAAGACTCGGATATTTAAAATAAAACAAACCGTTATATTGAATTGGTTGTTAATATTTCTATAGGGGATTAAACATGTTTTAGGAATTAAAATAATCTTTTTTTAATAACATTTATAAAAATTGAGCTGTAATGAATTAATATGAGTTAAGTAAGGAGTGATGAATTAATTATAATTCATTTTGATATAAGAACAGTTTTAAAGTGGCATTCATGAAAATAGGGTTGGGTGTTTCTTCTCTAACCCCCCACCCCCTCCTTCCTCCCTTTAAATTCCCTTCCCATCTGGAAAGCAGCCGTTGACTTAGTTTTTACCTTAACAATATACCATAGAGAGACACGCATTTCCTTACTATCAGATAAATAAGTTAAATAGGAACTTTAAAAATGTAGTTAGTACAATTTTACACTAAAGTGTACATAATATTGTTTTGCACTAAGCTATTTGTGTTATATGTCTTCTACCCTTCTCCATTCAACAAGTCATTTGCTCTGTTGCTGAACTTAAACAACATTCCAATGACCAGATATCTGCACTCTCTTAGTTGGGTTCTTCTTCTTCCTCACTCCATCCGCACACTTTACAAACAACACCCAGACAAGTAAAGTGAAAATTAAACAATGAGGCATCCCTCATCACACACACGCGCGCGCACACATGCACACACTACAGAATATAAATATTTTTATATAACAAAATTGTGGTAAGTTTGAGCTTCTATTAAAGGCTTGGGATTGAATTAAAGATTTGAATACTTGGAGTACCCCCCACCCTCGTACTTTATAGCTGAGATTTCTTTCTGGGGTTAAAATCTAAGAATAATGTTGATTGGTTGGCGACCTGGATAATATTGCGTATTAATTTTTCTCAACTATTGAATAAATAAAATATAATGCAAATTGACAATTTGTTAGAAACATTGTTTTAAGTTTAGGGTATATCGATGAGATTCAACCATGACAAATGGAAGTGATCAATATGGGCAATCCATCCTTTTCACTATAGTATTATATAGAATATTTGATCATATATGGTCGTGACTCTAGAGAAGTGGTGCGTCAAGTAGTTTGCAGATGAGACCACAGGGGAAGAATATTACATGAAAACGTTAAAAGAGTACAAGATTGACAGACTAATTCCACTAAGTTGCCGATAATCTCTGTACCACATTACATGGGAAATTTACATAAGGAACAAAGTATAATTAATAAAAAATACTGTATCTTACTGCTTGATAAACATGTATGCTGATATAATTTCTGGCTTCAATAAGGGGACAGCTGGATAATATATTAAAGTAGGTGTCTGCGTGTGCATCGAATACTTATCAAGTGATCTGTTATTCGGACAAGATAGAGAAACACGGCTGTAGAGCTTTGTCAGCAGCTGTAACCAAGTGGTAAAATTAACAAAACTCCTCGAGAAATAGGTCTATCGCCCTGCTATTAATGACAAGCTTTATCTAATATTACAGCCACAAAACTACCCTGGATTGCTTTACAAATAACAAGAATTCTGGCTATAGCTTGTTCACAGTAATTTAAAACTTGAGTTTTAGTTTCATTTGACTGCAAAAGTTTATCATTGCATGAGCTGCTTTTATCAGAAATGGAAGATAAAATACATAAGAATCAAATAGCCAAAGCTATTATGTTTGTTTTAGTGAGGAGTTACTCGCATCTAGATATCATATCCTGAAACTTGAAAAATGACACCTGGACATGGGACGATTCCTGGATAGCTCAGTGGTTAGAGCATTGGCGTACTAAACCAAAGGTTCTGGGCTCAATTCCCTTGTCCAGGTGTCATTTTTCAATTTTCAGGATATAAAATACCTAAGTTTCATCTATGTACTATCTTCTATCAATATTATTAAAATGAAGAGATTGTGTATCTTTGTCTGTCATGAGCTTTGCGTGATATCTATCACAAACAAAGGTCTGAAATTTAAAAATTAGTAGCCTTTGTGCATGAACATGTGTATCTTGAAGCTGGAATTTTAAAATTTGGATTATATACTTTTTAACTAATTAAAATAAAAACTGGGCCATAAATAAAAATATTTTTTTCTGTGTGTATGAAGCAAAGAAAAGTGTTGCCATGGGTAACACCGGGTACTTCTGCTAATTTAAGATAAATTAAAACACTAATTAAATAAAAATTGCGTGCATAATGTTGACTTAAATGAACTCACTCTGGACCTGGAGAAAGGTGACAACATTAGCTTATCCATTTATTTAGGAGAGAGATGGTTGAGATTGACAACGTTAGCTTATCCATTCATTTAGGAGAGAGATGGTTGAGATTGACAACGTTAGCTTATCCATTCATTTAGGAGAGAGATGGTTGAGATTGACAACGTTAGCTTATCCATTCATTTAGGAGAGAGATGGTTGAGATTGACAACGTTAGCTTATCCATTCATTTAGGAGAGAGATGGTTGAGATTGACAACGTTAGCTTATCCATTCATTTAGGAGAGAGATGGTTGAGATTGACAACGTTAGCTTATCCATTCATTTAGGAGAGAGATGGTTGAGATTGACAACGTTAGCTTATCCATTCATTTAGGAGAGAGATGGTTGAGATTGACAACGTTAGCTTATCCATTCATTTAGGAGAGAGATGGTTGAGATTGACAACGTTAGCTTATCCATTCATCATCAATATAAACTGAAAGTGGTCCAATTTAAAAAAATACATTTTAGCCAAGTGAGAAAAGGGATGTAAATAAATCCTCACCTCTTTATATAGTCAATGAATTTACTTATCATTGTTTCTAAACTATTTAAAAATTAAAATTTTAGTTTTCAATGTGACAAGATTAGCAATAATATATTTTATAAACTAAGCGTTCCTAAGCGTGTGTGTAACAAAGTTAAGAAGAGTACCATAAGAAAAATTCATTTTATTAACTAACCTAATTACTTTAACCAATTTGTATCTGAGCAAAAATATTTGTTATATTAGCTTTATAATTTTCACAGTAAATGCACTTGTAAATATAACATTGGCTGGACTTGAATACTATGTAATTCACTTGAGACCAACCAATGGTTTGAATCCCAGAGAGGTTTGAATCCTCATCTGTTCTACTGAGGGTGTTTTTCCCTAGATGGTTTCCTACTCTTCACTCACGTAAATGCGGGTGGATTACCCCTAAAATGCTTCCTTCCTCATCCTTATCCCTTCAGAGTAATTAACATATATTCGTATAGCCAGAACAGGTATTAAAACACAAGTCATAAAAAAATACCACCTCTGACATATTTAGTTTTTGTATGTGTGTACCACTGGTTCATATTTACTCTAATTGTGCTCGCACATGTTAATAGCTCTACTCGTATTAATCATCTATATATACTTATAACTATAATGAAGCTTGAAAGGATAAATTTAAAAAAAATGTAAGGCCAAAATAATAAATAATTGTGTGCTAACCATAGCTTTTTGTCTATGCCAACTTATATTTCAAAATATCATTTTAGTAATATTTCTTATAACTTTTATGTTTTTGTTTCTAAAGTCTGAAAACTTTTGGCGCAAAATAGTAGAAAAGATTATTCAAAAAACTTACAAACAATTTCTGAATTATAATATTTGTAATCGATCATTCAAAATTAAATATTTTACAGTAAAAATGTCTTATTTTTACTCATTTCGCCCTTCTGGCAATGTACAAGAGTGTGATAGATATTATATTATATCAACTTACTCTATAGGGGAAGTCATTTGAGGTGTTACACAGGTATAGGGCGGGAGCAGACACAGTGATAAGGTTGTAACTTGACCTTAGAAAGCCTCCATGAAGGCTCATTGAGTGTCTGTAACACAAAGCTAGTTGTACATCTTGAACGACACAACAGATGAAGGGGAAGTGAATTACATAAGAATATCAGTGTTTGTTCCACTCAGCACTGGCTATTGAAATATCGTTTTGGGAGTAACTATACAAACAACATTGTATCCAAATAAAAACAAAGGTTGATTACATAGCAGCTTCTAATGTTGCAGGACATTTCAAAGCTTAAGGTGCTTGACAAATAAATTAGTCATGTGTATAGATAGACCAGAGATGTAAACTACTGTCAGAATTTTCTTTGCAACAACATTGAAAACCTCAATATTGTCATGAGAGTAAGTTTTAATTTGCAAGAGCTAAATAGTCAGTCTTGGGTTAGGTTTTTTTTTAAATCTAATAAACTAGTAGTACTTTGAAGAGTATACCGCTCTCCCTCCATGTTTTTTTTTTTATAAATAATACAGTTTTATCTTTGGACTTAATAGTTAAATATTTCCTATAATTTCTCCTTGGATTTGAAGATGACACTTTACCTTGGTTAAATGGGGAACAAATTAATATTATTCAATTGTACATTGTATTAATATAGAATGATTGTGGTCCATGTGGTTTAAGATGTCAATCTGACAATATATGTCAAAATTAAAAAAAAAAAAAAAATCTTAGGTCCTCAATAGATTGCTTGGTATTATAAAGTCACATCACTTGAGATAAGCTACTAAATGAAGAACCTTTTGAGTGCTGCCATCTTTAAACAGATAACTATATTGAAAATTCGCGTGTAGGCCGTGTATGATAGGAATGGTGCTAACTGGCAGCTAACAAAAGATTTTTATCAACAACATTGGTTTAAAGTCGCTAATGTTAACCTATGAGGAAATAATAATTATTTTTTTATTAATACTATACTACTAATTAAAAGTATTAATAAACGCTTCTAATAATATTTCCCTAAGGATTACTGTATGATTGGTTTTTTTATAACCTTTCGAAAGAACAAAATATATTAATAAAACTATAATGTTTTTTGTTTTGCAGTTGTGGCAACAAGAGATATTAGTGTACAACCTGAATGGGTAGTAAGACGCGGTAGTAAAATTAAAAACACTAAAAAGATATTATAGTGCATGAAATAATGAATCAAACAATATTATATTCACACCTGTATCGTCTTATAACTGGCCGCCAAAATAAAACACATCCATTGTTAGAGCAGAGACTGTTTGAAATTAGAAAATTCTTCACTGTGGATTGGGTCAAAGGAAAGATGTGGTAATGATGCTATTGGAGTAACTTTGAATCATTTAACACCCACTTTAATCAAGCTGCTCTTGGCTCATGGGAAAATATAAATATTCAGTTTAAAGTCTGCAAGATCATTTCTATTTTTTCTTTTTCTTTCAATAAGCGCGAGAGAGAATTCAGTTCAACAAATTAAGCAGTGGACTGTAAAAATAAGTATTTTAAACATTACATAGATTGTGATGGGCCATGGCTGTGCACCTCAATTAGAGCCCATATGGGAAATTATGAAAAGTAGAGTATAAGGTTAGAAGTTGAAACTCCATTTTTCAAAATAGGGCGTGATTATGAAAATATGGAAATGTACAAGTGTAATTACTTTCAATATATTGCTGGCCTGGTTTGATATCTTTCAACAAATACTGTATATTACCCTAAAACAGATGTTAATTTATTGACCATTACAAATTGTCACAATATCTTTTGTGTGTGTGTGTATGTGTGCGTGTGTGATTTTATTTGGATTAATTGAGAAGGATACATTTTAAATAATTAATGTGATAAATTATGATACAAAGTGCAAGCATTACCAGGCATCTTTTTAATAGGGCCTCAACTTTGATTACAAAAAAAAAAAAAATCTCATTTGATTTTTATTGTACTGTATTAGCTAGTAGATGCTGCCGAATAATCACAGTTAAAATAGTATTGAGTATTTTACTCTTCTATTTTGAGTATCGACTAAGGTAGTGATGCAGCTTTGGGGACAACCCTGGTGATCCAATCAAATGGTGTAATGAGTAAAATAGGACCACATACATGGCATAGTATTTAGGCACTTTATCTTTTATGATATAGGTAGGTAATGTATATTTTGTCTCGGACAATTGCGCTATTTGTTGATATCTCTCTAAACAAACACTAATATTCTACTTCCCCCTCGTCTTTAGTGCCCTTCAGTTTGCTCAGTTATAGATAATGGAGGTCTTGTTACTACTTCAACACTCTCTCTCTCTTGCTCCACAACTGTGCAACTATAACAAGCATGCGAGTTTGTGAGTTTTGATTCTCCTCCGCCAGGGAGCTGGTTTATAGCAAAATACAAAGTTAGAGTAGCGTGAAATGCCAGTTTTTAAAATAATTGTTGTCTCTACATACTTAACATTCATGTTAGCATTCTTTGTTAACAAGAGAAGATTATTTATAATGAAAAAAAAAACTTTTAGTAGAAAACTTTTTTCAACTATATGGTAGTACATTTCTCTTTTAATTCACCTAAACAGAACACATATTTTAACTGTGTGCTTGAGAATAATTTTTGACAAACTTGGAGGGTCACTTGCCCTTACTAACAAGAAAAATCTGGTTTCCAAGCCCTGATTCAACAAGGAAGGTTGTAATTAAAGAGTGAAAATTGTATATTTGGCTAGATAGGAAATAAGGATATTCCTTTTATTCCATTTAATTCAAACAACATGTTTAGTTCTTTCTTAAGTTTATTTATTTTTGTGAACATGCTTATTAATTATTCTGATATGGTTCTTAGTCGGGAGAAATTAGGGATTTATTGATCTGGGAAAAGTCAGAAAATATTTTTTCTGAGATTTTGTGGTCACTTTGCTTAATTTAATGTTTTATAATGCCATAAATTTTCAATATATTATTGTTTACTAAACAAATTTATTTTATGTGGCAATATGATTGATCTAAATTGTTCTAAATTAATAATCAAACAAAACAAAAAAACTTGAATAACAGCAGCCTCTAATTGGTTTGCATTTCATTGTTACAAATATGTTAGAATTAGTAACCTTTGTCTGAGAGTACCTATTATAATTGAAATTTGGTTTTTTATCTAGAATTTTCTTTTAATATTATGAATGATTTTGAATACAATTTTAAAGTATTTTTGATCTTATATAAATTTTTCCTATACTCCTCAAAAGAAATATCTTACTGTCCTTAATCCTGTCCTTTTTCCCCAACATTTGAAATTGTGTGACCAAACTGTGGTTTCTGACCATTGCACCCTAGGAGTATGCGAGTGTGTGTGCGTGGTTTGTGATTGGTGGAAATATAATCTTGGCGCATGGCGGAAAGGCTCAGGTACTGCTAGTCTGGCTACATGAGCGAGAGCAAAATTTAACTTTTGAACATTTACAAATAATTTAATATCTATATACATATTTTATTCAATTAAAATAATTTGACAAATACATTTAAGTACCATTTTTAATTTTTTTTAAAATAAGTTGAAAAAAAGCACTATAAATTGTGGTACTTACACTGTGATTAGAAGTTAATTTATATTTATTTGTCTATGAAGTATTAGATTGTTTTTAATTGAAATACACCAAAATAAACACAAGTTGTGTGTATATTTCTCGCTCAGGTGGCTATTGTCCTAGCCATCATGTTTATTACAGGAGTTGTTGATATTTTGACTATTTGTACCTGGTTTGCTTCCATGTACTAATTTATTTGTTTATACCTGCAGCTCTTGCATCACCGGAAGGCTTACAGCCTTGTACTACATTAGTACATCCAGCAGTCGGCCCATGTAAGTACAATGATAACTTTATTATCCATATATAGATTCATGATATGGGGGAAAGGAACATACACTATTGACCCAAAAATAAGTTGCACTTTTTTCCCTACACAGCTTTTATAAAACCATAGTATGATCTTTAACTGTGTTATTAGTGTTAGTCTATAACAAACGGCATATCTTTGAGAACTGAGAGTGTGTGTATATATTTATATATATTAAAAACTATAAATAGTTTTCATTAGTCGCAATGCTCAACTTTGATAAAATAATTTAAAAAGGACTTTAATACACAAATGACCTGCATCGGTGGGCACATGGTTTAATCGTCGAGCACATTTAGTTTGGTTTGCCGGCTATAGGGCGATCATGACTCGAGTCCTGACAGGGTGAACTGTGGGTGGTTTTTACTAAATGATTTCCCACTTTTACCTCAACACAAATATAGGTATTTCATTTAAATGTCTCCTTCCCTATCCTTACCCCACTAGTGTATACAATCTAGATGGGTGGTAAGACGTGGTGGATGAATCTAATAAAGAAAATTGAACACAAATTCCTATTATAGTAAATATTAAACAAAATGGCCTCTTAAATGAAATTCTCAAAACATTCTAGTCTACTTCAAAATATATTACTTTACTTATTACACTGATAAACAAAGAAATTGCATCATGGATAAAATTAGCTAAACCTGATAGAATGTCACTCCATATTAACAGATATGGACTACTTTTCTTATATCACCAACTGTTTTTCTTTAATTTATTTTTATTGACAACACTTTTGTCTTAGTGTAATAACAACTCTTAACAGTATACATGTGAATTGTTGCTTTTAAATATTATTGTGGAGCCATACAATAGTGTAAAAATGTGGTATTTTCTAGATTAGATTAGATTTGTGACGTGTGAGTGTCCGCAGCCCTAAGTAACAAAACATGAAGGACCATGCGGAATTTATTACAGTGGCGACTGTCATCTTGGAGATATGGTCAGCTGGGTGGGACAGCAGTCTTGTCTCGGGAAGGGGTTCAGTGAGTTGGGGATGCAGTGCGAGTGCATTGAGAAGTGGGAAATATTGTGTTAAATTAGATACTTTTCTACAAGTGTATTTTTTCTTTTTCAATGTACTATGTTCACACTGTGATTGTTGTATCTAAACTATGTCCCGTTGGTGTGTGAATAATGTTAACGTATTCTGCTACATTTGTTGCCAGTTCACTCTCATCTCTCAAAGGAGAGTAATATCGCCTTTGGTAAAGAAAGCTTATAGGCTATATTTTGGCTACAAGCTCGGCAATTTTAGAGCTTGGCTCAATGAGAAAAAACACAGTATGCCATTTGGTGTGCCAATGGTTTGGAGGGAACCGAAAGATCATACCTCCGACTGCTACTTTTGTTTGATTAACGTTTCTGATCACACCTCTAAGACCAGGCATGCTATTGTGTACCCAAATGTACCATCAATGATGAGACCAGTGTCACATAATGAGGAGCTCTCGGTACCTTAGAGACAGATCGAGGGACTAGCGGAGTGTGAATGGATGGGTTCAGATGAACCACAAAGTGTTTCAGAAAAAACCCATTTAATTACCCAGACAGAATTAAATGATCTAGTATGGGATTTGAATCTCTAAGAATAAAGCAGAGCTATTCTCATCTAGACTTAAAGGGTGGAATCTTCTGGATAAAAATACAAAATGTTATATTTATCGCAACCATGAGACAGACCTTTTACTTTTATTTACTTCGAATAGTGATATATCATATTGCAGTAATATTGATAACTTGATGAATAAATTGGATCTTTAACATAAGCCGGAAGAGTGGAAACTGTTCATTGATTCATCCAAGTTAAGTTTAAGATCTGTTTTGCTTCACAACGGAAATGATTTGCCATTTATACCAGTTTGTCATGCAATTCATATGAAAGAGACATATGTAAATTTGATACTTTTTCTTACATGTATACAATACACTAAATACAACTGGAATATTTGTGGAGATTTGAAAGTTGTGGCTCTTCTTCTTGGTATGCACACTGGTTATATTAAATTTTGCTGTTCTTTGTGTGATTGGGACAGTCGCTCAAGAAATAATCAAGTCTTGTCGTGAACAGTTTAACCCAGGAGAAAAGAATATATAAAACAAACCACTTGTAGATCCACATAAAATATTGTTGCCTCCATTACACATTAAACTTGGATTGATAAAGAATTTTGTGAAGGCAATGAACAGGAATGGGTAAGGTTCTAGATATCTGCAAAGCAAGTTTCCAAGAATAAGTACCGCAAAAATCAAAGAAGGGATTTTCATAGGCCCTCAGATAAGGGCAATATTTTTATGAATCCCTAAAAAAAACTCTAAAAAGGTAGCATGAGAAGCATTTAAATTTGTTGTTGACAACTCCTGGGCAACTTGAAAGCACCAAATTACAGGTAGCTAGTAGAGCAAACATCTACAGAATGATGAGACGTAACATGTCATTAAAAATGCACTTCCTTCATTCTCATTTGGACTTTTCCCGAAAAACCTCAGAGATGTCAGTAATGAGCATGGTGAGTAGTTTTACCAGAATATCTCGCTCATGGAGAAGTGCTATCAGGGCAAATGGACTCCCAACATGTTGGCTGACTACTGCTGGCAGCTTACAAGAGAGACAAGAAGTAATCAATTGGAAAATATTTTGTTAAGTGAAAGGTATAGTTTGTGATTCACTAGTTTGTTTCATTCTGCAAGCCTTGATTAATAAAAAAAACTAGTAGCGCTAGCATAATATTTAGTTAACTATTATTTTATTATTAATTAGCACCGTGTCTTACCACCCATATGGCTATATATGCACATACACTAATTACTCTAATGGGTTAGGGATGAAGTAGGTTGTTATTAGAAGAAGTGTTCCCGCAGTTAACAATTAAAATGTTAACATATTTAATTTTCTATTTATTTTTATTTAATATTGAAACTAACAACAAAACTTGATTTTATTTAAAACCCTAAAAATTTGATATAAGTATTTCTCAAAAACCTTACGTGATGGAGCAATTTCAAAAGCAGATTCAGACTCAGCAATGCAAAATCTACTTAGAACAGCCAAATTCATCCATGAAGGAAAAAAATAAAAAAAAAGTCAAAATTTGTTGATCAGTGTCATTAGTGTTATTCCATAGGTGTTTATGCAATCTATCGGGCATCCATGGTTGAGAGGGTGGTATCTGACAGATAGCAGAAGGCTTTTTATTACAACCTATTCGAAAACAGTTATTATTTGTCTACAAATACTATATTATAAATGAGAAGTGTTATTAGTAACTTATTGAAAGAGCAAAATATATTAATAAAACTATTCTGTATTTTTGTTTTGCAGTTGTAGCAACAAGATAATATATTATTGTACATGAAATAATAAATTAAAAAGTATATTCACACTTTTATCTTGTTATAATTGTTTACCAAGATTGAAATCTTTCACAATGCCCAATCAGGTAGAAAAAAAAAAGGCCCTCTCAACCAAGGATTAAGATGTTATCAAAATTTTAAAAGTCTAGTAAAAAATATATAAGAAATGAGTAAAATAAATAAAAAAGGTAATATGGGTGGGTCATTCTATTGTAAAGTTGGCTCGTTTTCACTATAAATATTTATATTTTTCTTATCAAAGTGATCATTTTTCTTTAAGTCCAGCCTATTTTTGGGTTAATACAGTACTTCCCCTTAACCTGCACACAATACCATGGCAATTGAAAGATAACACTCATCTATCGAGAATGATCTAACCCCCATCTTTGTATCACATTAACCTTCTGGTTGCACCATGCACTGAAACACAAGCTCCTAACAACACATCTCTAGGCTTCCATTTTATTTAGTTTGTGTCGACACCTTAGGGAGCAAGCTAAGTAAAGAGGAAAGTTTCATTATTTTGTGAATGGTTCATGTTCCTTTCCTATGACTGTATGGAAGTGTGTTTGTTAAAATCAAAATCGTTCATTTTGAGTATTCACCTAATCAAGACATGTTTTAGAAGTGCTGTGAAACATTGATTGTTTAGTGGGAGTGGACTTGAGTCAAGTGTTCTCCAAGACAGGATTGGTTCCTCTAGCATCTAGTGCGCTACCCACTCATCTGGAGGTAAAGCAGAGTACCAGCGCAAGTAACATCTTGCCACCTTCATACCTGACAATTGACCATAATCAAGGTAAGAGTGTGAATGTATATTTTTTAAGTTTAAGAAAATGTCAGCATTTAATGATGGTAACATAATTTTTAGTTTGGTTAGTGCAGGGGTTAGCAACCTTTTAATAATGTTGTGCCGAAGTAATACTGCATAGTCGCTCAGCATGCCAACCAACCTAGGCCCATCATTTATATTTTTATACTAGTTAATTAGTACAACTATTAAAACAAATTCAAGTTGATCTTGTAAAATGTAAATGTGACAACATGTTTATAAATCGAACACATTAAATAACTGTTGTTTCTTGAATATTTAATATTTTAATAGAAATAAGAATAAACACAAAAGTAATGAAATGTGTTTAGCAAAATTTGAGTTCTGAAAACATTATTTTGTAATTTTGAAACAAAACAATTGAATTATTTAAACATAAAACATGCTATTAAAATTAATACACATATCATTCATTTTAATTAAAGATAAAAGTGTTATACTATTTGTATTCAAATCGATCAGCGTGGCAATGAAAATCGTTTCACATGCCACTCTTCACACGCGTGCCGTAGGTTGCTGACCCCTGGTCTAGTGTGTGTCTTATTAGTAATCCATCTTTCCACAACAATTAATGAATTAACTTTTTTTTTCAGTTGCTGAGAAGGAAAGAAACCATCAGGCCATGTGGCATACAACCGCTTTAATGGGGGATTCATTGAAACAAGAGGGCAAACATTTACTGGACGGTGAAACATCAAACAAAAGTCAAAGTGTGAAATTGATGCCGCCACCTTTGATTCCTTTAGTATCACGACACTGTATCAAGTCACTAGAACTTAAAGTTGAAACTGAAGATGACAATCAACTTTCTCCTGATGACTTGAAAGGTATTGACCTTCGTATGAAGCCCACAGCGACAGTATTGCCCATGGCTACAGTGGCAGATCTGTCTAGCACTCAATCACCTTCCATGGCCACATTAAGGCGCTTTGTGGGTGAAGATGGGGCCTCCTCTCTTCCCACACAAAGTGCACAGAGTGTGGAGAAATTCTTGTCTCGAATCGAAAGCAAGTCTGGTTCAGCTATGCTTCCTTCATCAGAACAGCACAAGATTGTCTACTCTGCTGTCCCATCGTATGTCACAGAGTCTTCGAAACAATCTTCTGTAGAAACTGGTTCAACGTTGCATTCTCAACAGAAAACTTTTACAGACAATTCTTTATCTATTTTGCCAACAGTGACTACAGTTAACTTTCAAACTCCTTCCGAACAAAGAAATGACTTGAGCTCAATGCACTGTTCATCATCCATAATTTATACTTCAGACACTCCCTCCACCAGCTCATTGGTTCCAAACACTATCACTCATAATGAAAACAAGCTAATGGAAGATATACCAAAATCCAGTGAACATGGCAATATATCTGTTCCCAACATGTTGCCATCTTCAATGATTGAAACGTCTGTAGGCACTGGAAATACTAGGATGAACATTGAGAATTCAACATTGAGGGAACATATGTTGGCATCAACACCTCTATTGTCTACTCATGCCTCTAGACTAGAAGCTTTGGTGTCTTCTGCCATAGAAACTCAAGTACAACAACAGCCATCATCGACTGAGAGGTTGGATGCCCTTGTGAACTCTGCTGCAGAAAGTCATTTGATAAATACTTCTTCCTTGCCATCTGTTGCTTCTAGTACTGTTTCAATTAACGATAATCTTCACAGACAACATTTCTCAGGTGGATTGACAACTGAAACCTCGGCAATGCCTATGAATATGATTTTGGATTCATCAGTTTCACCACCATCATCTGTAGCTGTATTCCAGCTTTCCAATCCACAGAATGTTGCGCAGATCTCACAAGAAAATGTAATTCTCAACCATGTTGTTTCAGCAGCATTTAATGATCATCTTCTTAGTGCATCTAGTTTAGCACAAGATAAACAATTGTCCTCAGAAAATACTGACTTGAACACTCAGTTGTCCCCATCCAATAGACCTGGTCTAGATAGTGTTGTTATAACTGCAGCTGATCATGCAATCCTGCAAAGCTCGTCACATGGCTCCTCTGATGCCATGCTGACATGTGCCACAGCTACCGTAGAAGATCCTCTTTTAGTTTCTGCAGCTTCTCGCACATCTCCAATAGCTATAAAGAATATGATTTTGAACACAGCAGTGGCATCATTAGAAGGAGACATGCACATTGCTGGGCCATCTCGCACTTCACCCATCGCAATCAAAGCAATGCTTTTAGACTCTCATATATCAGCGGTAATGGCCCAGGAAACTTCTCTTGCGCAGTCATCACTAAATAGTCATTTGATGGCAACCAATGTTGCCGAACCCACTCGAGGATCTACTCTCCAGTCAATGCTAGAGGATAGCGGCAACATTCCAACATTGCTTTCTGGAAGCACCCATTCCCAAGAAAGTCCCTTGACCATCACACAGGCGCCCTCCTTGCCTGAAACCTCTCACCAGCTCAATACTTGCATTACAACCTCCATTCTTCCAAAGGAGGTTCAACATAACCTGCAGTCAGGTCAACTGATGTACACATCTCAAGCTTCAGGGGAGTTTGTGCCTCACATTCTAGTCACCAATATTGGACAGAAAGAGATGGTGACTCAGTGTGTGGAGGCTAATCATCAAAAGTCTATTGACAATAAATCTTCCCACACATCAACTAGCCAGGATAGGAAGACTACAACAAATTTATCCTCTCTACCTGTTCCTGTGGCAGACATGTCCACCAAAGATGTTCCTGGGTCAGGAACAGTTCAGAAAAAAGCAGAGGAAGGAATGGTGCCTCAAGAGCTGACACAAATGTCTGACAACGATCTGTTGAGCTATATCAATCCCAGCTGTTTTGACCAAGGTGAGAATTTATAACTTTTGTGTTGAGCTCTACTGATTACCTCAATGTTCATAGTTTAGAACCGCTCTTCAACTATGATTGTAATCATATTTTTTATGCTAAACTAACACAGCTAATCATTTTACTTGGAAACCTATTGTATTTATTCGTAAACTGAAAAATGACACTTGGATATGGGAATTGAACCCGGTTTCTGTGCTTTTTTTTTCAATCTACTCATACCCGCTTCGGTGGCTGCATGGTCTAGGGCGGTAGAGCAGTAGCCTAGACTGCCGATGATGGGGATATAGAGGTTAGAATCTTGGTCGAGTGTACTGAGGGTGGTTTTTCCAAAATGATTTTCCACTCTCTCAATGCAAATTCGGGTACACTTCATCTTAATATAAACTTCTTAATCACTAAAACCATTAGTCTAATTAGTACATAAGCGCATAACCTGACACGATAGTAAGACACGGTGCTAAAAAAACTGCTTGTATGATACGTCTTGATGCAGCTAAATCCGCAACCTAAAGATCATTACGGAAATGATATTTAGGTTGCGGAATTAGCTGCACCAAGCTTCGCTGGGTCTGGCAATTAATAGTAAAAGTATTTGCTTTTTTCCATCTAGACTTATACATCAAAGAAAAAAACATTATTTTTGTTATTAAAAATATATTTTATGATTGTTTGATTAAACCTCTTTGCCTCTTTTAAGGTATAGTTTGTAATGTATGGAAGAAGGAACATGAAAAGGGGATAGGAACAAATACAATATGGCTTTTACAATTCAAAGTAACTCATTTCACACTTTACATTGCTGCCATTGAAGAAATCAATCATTAACACCCAATCCCCGACCTAGGTTTCATTCTATCTAAACTCGTTATGAGGGTTGTGTTTTTCTAGCCACCTTTCCTGTACTTTCTTCCAAATATAACAAAATACCTCAAAAAGTGAAGAGGTTTTCCTTAAAGAGCTCTAGACCTTTTAGAAATAATTTACATTTTATTTTTTATAAGGAATATCTCTAATAAAATACGACATAACGCAATGTTTATTATTTCCTTCTGTAGTTTTTATGTGTATATGTGCCTAATATCAAACAACCCTACTAATGAAGGTGTCTACACAATAAATATGAATAAAAATAAATAAATTTCACACAAAAATAATAAAATAAAATTTAATAATATAACTTTTCCAATTAGCTATGGAAAACACAAACCAACAACAAATAATAAATTGATAGGTTAAAAAAGTATATTTCAGCAACAACATGTTTCTTCATTGCTGAGTGAAAAAAGAGCAGACATACACTTAATTTTGCCCTCCGCACCAAACACATTGAAAACAGGTTCTATATTACACTTAGAGCTACTGCACAGCACACTCTCCAGACTGTACATTTCTTTTGTTGGTGAATTTAACAACCCTTATAATTTTAAAAACTATGCCTTGTATGCAAATAAAATCACCACACAAGTTAAAGTTATTTGGAAATAATTGGCAAACATTTGTTCTCTATTTTCAGTGTAATTGGCTGCTGAATGTCCTTGTGGCTCCAGTATTACTCAATCTACTGCTTCTTCATGAACAGCGAGATTTAGCCTCAATCCAACTCTTGAAATTATTGCATAGGAAAGAGTCAAACTGTTTTGTAAAGTTGAGATAGTTTAATGAAGAGTAAATCATAATATATATATTATATATATATATGTTGGATTATTTGTCTTGATGTGTCATTGTAATCTCTACATTAAGTTTACTAGTTTTTTATTTGTGGTAGACATTTATAGTTTTTAACTCATTTAAGTTTCTTTTTGTACAGTTGCTTGTGAATTTGTATAAGATGTAGATTTAGTTAGGTGTAAAAAAATACTAGTATATTTAGCTAGGTGTAAAAACTACTATTTACAAGAGCTATGTGAACTAATATTAGATATTTTATAGGCATGTAGATTGCTTTGTGAACTTGTACATAAAAATTAATCTAGAATGTAGCCATATTTTATTAATATTAAATTTTGTTAGAAAGCAGTTTATTATTATGTAAAAGTTTGTGTTAAATATAGTCATTGCATCAATGTTGAATTTGTAATGTGTTAATGCTCTGTAAACCTTGGAATGTGTATGTTCACAACCATAATTAACTTTCAACATTAGTATTGGTGCCAGTTGACAATGCAAAGTGGAGATTGCTTTTCATATCTCTCTGAATCTGTATTTTGTCTTATAGTATTCCTTTCAACACATACATAGTCTTTGTGATCGATACCTCCTTGTGCCAATGTTTGTATTTGGACATGAACCGTTACAAAATAACAGACTGAACTAAATAAAGAACTGAGTCTCATAGCTATAAGTCTAAATTTCTAAAACTTGCCTAGTGAATCACGATTAGGACATTCCATCTAATTGATATACCTCAACATTTTGACAACTAAGAAACAATAGTTTGTTAGTCTAGTGCCACTATGTGAAATAATACCAAAAAATTACTAGTTTAATAAAAATGAATGTACAAAGAATTTTAAGTAGATCAAACATATTATGTAGGTACTGTTTTATACCAACTTTTATTAAATTAATAAAATGAATTGGGTCTGGCACAAATTGTGGTTCTAAAATCAACCTGTACTAAGAATCTAATGAGTGTACTTGGCCTCCAAATCTCACAAATTTTCCATAAAATGTACAAAAATGTAACCCTTTCATAGCATTTTTAATAATTTTACCTTTTTTTAAAATACAAAATAATAGTTTTGTATGCATACTAATACCTAAAAAGTTTGTCGCTGTGGCAATTTGTGTTTAGTAAGACATGCACGAACTCTTTTAATGAGTGGGATATGTTCGTGGAGTAATCTTTGTACGAAGGAGAAAATAGATCTAGGTGGATATAAGTTTGTACCATTTTGAATAAACTTGTAATCTTTAAATCATTCTTTACCTTGAAGAGTTGGTGGCTATGAGTACATTATATCTAATAACTCTGTAGAACTTAACGAGTGAGTGGAGTTATAGAAAACATTCTTAACAACACCACGCTATAACTCATTGGAAGGGAGATATTATAGTGCATGACTAAACTACAGTGATAAGATAAAGTAATTACTGTAAAACTGTGGGCAGAGGTACAGTTGAGACCACTTTTTGTAAAACTAGGCACATTAATAGAAAATCTGTACTAAAAATAACATTTTGGATAACATGCTTGCCGTAATGCCATTCTGATGGGCATCTCATAATTTTATAGTTATTAGCAACATAATTAAGAATGAACAATTTTGTATCAAAATTGTTAATTTATCATTTTACTTTGTGTGTTTATGATTAGAAATGATTAGAAAAGTCTAGACCACATCAAATAGATCACAGGATGGGGAGTTATGCTCTTCATGGTGTTTCATAAAATATACTGTGGGTATTTTAAATCTTAATTCTCCTAAATTTGAACTAGAATAAATGTGTAGGCTTAAGAAATTATTGTTAAACTACAAGAGGATGACGGCACGTGTTAAAAGTAGAGGTTTGGTTTTCAACATTGAGAGTTAAAACATTTTAAGAGGCTTCAATTTTATTTATTAAATCTGGGCTCGACTGTATATTAAGTGTAATAACATGACTAATAACATGTTGGTAGATGCCAACAACAAATATATGTTCTAGAAAGCCTACACACAATATATTTAAATAGAAAATGTTGTCTATGTTTTCAACCATTTATTTATGGTTGATTTACTTTATCTAAATATGATAAATATTTTGTAATGCAGTATATTTTTAAAATTGTGATCTTAATTACTATTTTATATGCAGCATGTTCCATTACTATTTTGTATGGGGCAACAAATGTTAATCCAAGTAGGATGTCTGTCATTAAACCTTTGAGAACATTTGAGTTTTCAATCCAAGTTGATTGGACTTTTATTTACATTAAAATTTTAATTTTTGGAACCAGAAATATTTAAATACATAGTTCTGTTTTAAGGGAGCAATTTTCTTTTTACAAAACTGGCATGTGTGTAATAAACAGGTTTACTTACTTTCAAGATTGCTGTGTCAACTTTTTATTCAAGACTGATGTGAATGTGATTTTAAATTTACTATTGAAATTAATTTATTGTTCACATTTCAAAAATATTAATTGGTTATAAAATAATGTGTATAGTAAATTGAGAAACGGTAGTTTTCAAATAGTAACTGTGCATAATATAAAACTCATTTAAGACGGGTATTAGTGAACTTAATGCATAGATAAAATGAAACATTATTGTTGACATAAATTATGTGTAAGTTTATTAAGTTGTAATATAGTATTTGTTAACTAACATCATTTTATTATTAGGTTTTGTAAACTTTTCCTTATCATTATAAAAAATCTTTTGTAGAATTTGTTTGAGCCAACGCTACTTTGTTTTAAATCTTGTCAGCTGTGGTTATAAAATAAATAAATGCATGAAAGCATATCCAGTATAGCTTACATATAATTCAAAACATTGTAACTGAGCAAGGGTGTTGAGACGCACATAAACTGGGAATTATATTTGGATACATATATTAATAGTTCTAATCAAACACACACTGGTTTTTTTTCCATCCAACAAAGTTTTATAAAGAAATATAGTGTTTAAAGTCTTATTTAAATAAATTGTCTTTTATTCACCCAAATTAGCACAACCTCTTGGATTTAATAGCTAAGCTCTTTAAAAGAGTTCACTCAAAAAACTGGAATGAAATGAGGAGGTGAAAAAGTGTAGAATAAGATATAGTATGGCAAAAAGTGAAATGATGGTAATGACAATGCAGAAAACAAGGCCAAGAAAGGTGAAAGAACTGGATGGAATATATTTAAAAGAAGCAAAGAGAGTGAAGTATCTGGGTAGTGTGAATGAGGCAAAAGGGGGCAGCAAAGAAGATATAGTGAGACGAGGGTAGCAGGGAGAGGTTTTCTACAGGTGTGTACGAGCCTTACTATGGAAAAGAGAAGTGCTCCTAAAGTGTAAGGAAGCGTATGCAATGGAAACTTGGACTATAGATAAAATAGAAACAAGGAAAGTGGAGGCCATGAAAATTAAGTTTTTAAGGAGCATGAAGAGAGAGGATTAAAAATGAAGATTTAAGGTCTAGAAGTGGGGTACAGGGGATACATGAGATAGTAGAGGAAGCTAGGATGAGATGGTATGGACACGTATGAGGATGGTAGGAGAGAGGATTCCAAGAAGCTTTAATGGATATGAATTATTTATGGAAGAGACCACAAGGTAGACAGAGGAACAGATAGCAGAAAGTGTGCAAGTGAGAGGAGAAGAGTGGAAGAGAATGCAGGAGGAAGACTGGTGGAAGGACAGAGGGAGATGGAGGCATTTTACCAAACAGACCTGGCCACAGCCTGGAAACTGTACATGATGATGTTGACTCAAAAAAGTTCATTAAACTATATATTTTAAACCCCAAATTATACCTAATTTAAGTGGTTCCTGTTCTATTAAATCAAATTTAATTTCTCTTTAGTCGATTTTACTATATTTGTGAATATTATGATAAATCTACTTCTCAATAACAGAATAAAAAATACATTATTGCTCATTTTCAGTAATATAATTATTAATCATAGTAATTGACACTAAAACAAATAAAATTTGTATACAAAAAATGAGTATAGCTACCTAAAGGTATTTTCTAACATGAAAAGATCATTTCATCTGCTGTGTATACTGGAGTTTAATTGGCTAGAACCTCTCCTCGCATTTTTATTGGCTGATACAAAGATTATTTATGCTCAATGTATAATGCATACAAAGTAAAAGTCAAATCAACTGTACGTGTTGTGAACTATTAACTATGTGTTATGCATGAATTTAAACTCAACCTTTTATATAGGCTTGGGCTAGAAATTAAAGTAATCACATACTCCTAGTAAATATAGTTATTTATGAAGAGTAAAAAACTGAAAATCATTTACAAAAATTAACAATATTTCAATATTCAAACTGAGGTCACCTTGTCGAAAGATTGGGTTTGTTAGCCACTTAAACAGCCAACAAATTAATACTGATTGACTTTGATTTGGTAAAGAACATTTGAAAAAATACTAAAATATAGTTTATGTGCATTTGTTCATCTGTTAAAATGGTAATTTTTGTTTCTAAGTAAAGTTAAGTGCATTAGACTAATGTGTAGTAAGAATTTAAATTTAACATTAAGTTATAATAACTTAGCCAATGTATTACATCGGGGAAAAAAATGTATTAACCTAATATCAAAACTAGCCTAGACTGACAACTATTCTCAAATAAACCACCCTGAATTGTGCAAGTAGGTAGTATCATTATATGGCTGGACTAGAATGGTTCATGCTGTGTAAAGTTTGACTTATAAGGATATGATAAAATAATTTCACACAGTAATTAACTTTAAGAAGATTTGTTTCCCTTCAATAAATGAAAGAAATTAAAAGGAAATATTTTCTGCATATGAAATGTATTGATCTAAAAATTGGGGAAGGGCATGTCATCTCCATCAAGATGTTCTGTGCCCAGACTATGTACATGCAAGACAACTGAGGTGTTGGTTCAAAACCTGCCGAGATCAAAAATGTATTATTTCTCTGATCCGGAATAAATAGCCTGGATATTAATGACTCAAGTGTGTTTACTACAAGTACATCTTGTGTGATAGATTTAATGCTCTTATGCATGTGACAAGATATTTCATTTATACAATAATTTAAAATAATACAAATATTATTTTTTACATCACATGCATAGTAAAAATATTATTAGAATATTATTGTTTTGAGGTTAGAAGCATTGATTTGCCACACGTTATTAAAAAAGAATGTATCAAATTATCAAATTGGAGCAATTTTGGGGACTTTTTTCCTCTTCTATGGTAAAAAGATTTATTTTGGCGAATATTTGGTGAGAAAACTATGTAGATATATTCTGTTGTTTCCTAAAAAGTAGTCCTTATCAAAGAAAATATACTTGCATTAGTAATTTTAACGAATCGGAGCTTTTTATCTATAAGAAAAACTGAACTAATCTATTATTATGAATGAATGATTAAAATATGATTTCTGGCTTACAATTTGATGTCAAAAAGTTACTTTATTAATAACCAATATTATTGAATTTTAATTAATTCCCATTTAAACTGTATTGAAATATGGCTTTAGTTGGTCAACATATGTGTGCAGGATTTTATATTTGCAAAAGTTGACACAGCTTTCCGAAGGGGAAGAAAACTAATTTGAATTTAGATTTTTTTAAGTCTTGTGGCTTGCCTGCAATAAGTGTTATGTGTTATTATTAATATTATACATTATGTTATATATATATATAAAGATATTTTAAATGTGTGAATAGCTTATTATATTTAATCAACAAATAAATTGTTTACAGAAGTATGGTACTTGTCTGTTATAAACTGTCCTACACTAATTAAATGTGCTACCATGTTTTTTCACCCTAGAGGTTTACCCACCCTTCACTTCCTAAATGGTGATGACACACTTATATTAGAAATGTTACAATCCTATCTTGCTTAAATCTGAATCTAATTTTATTTGAAATCTTGACTCTTATATTCACATCCTCAAATCTTAATTCTCTCATTGCATAATTTCTAGGTATACAAAATCACTTTGCTCTATAGTAAAAATTGAAATTTTGGTTATTACTTTGTGTCTTTGGCTACTGAGAACTTTCAAAATCATTCCTAGCATTTGCCCCATTCATAAACGTGTGCCACTGGTTTAGATTTAGCCAAAATATGAAAGCCCCACCCTCACCTTTCTTAGACTGTTTTTCAATCATTCATTGTTGGTATTAATTATGTAGAGCAGACAGGTCACTCGCCCTTATCTTGCCAAGTGAATGTACTTTTTATTTTTTTCTTCACTTGCTCTATCCATCGTATTCTTGGTCTTCAAACTGGTCTCATCTAGTGATGGGCACAATCGAGTAATTCTAAGAATCGAGTAATTACTCGATTCTCTTTCAAAAGAATCGAGTAATTACTCGATTCTCTTTCAAAAGAATCGAGTAATCGAGTAAAATTACTCGAGTAATTTTTAGCAAATCATCTACTCGAATCGTCCCGTGGCAATCGGTTGGACAACATTACTCGGAGGTCTTGCAATGGAATTCGATACTAATAACAAGTCCATAATCTCTTCCTGTAAGAGGCAGTCGACACTGACCTCCACCCCGTTATTTTCATGTTTCACTTTACATCTACAGTCAATATGAAAGTATGCGTTTTAAGAAATGTCTCACAAATAAAAATTGTTTTGTGCTCTTTTTAATAAAATAAACTTTTCTTTAAACATTCATGTTAAAGAAATTGATAATAATTGTACCTTTTTAAAAGCGAAAACAATTGTGTTTTTTTTTTGTATCTTACTCTAATTAGTTTCAATTTATAAATAATCATATTTTACTAAGGAGAAATTAAAATAATTAAGAAAGACAATATCTAGTTTTGTCAATGCGATTATGAAAATAAGACTGCCGAGGTGCCGAGTAAAAAGAATCGAGTAACTTCCATCGAGTACTTTTGAAAAGAATCGGAAATGTGATACGCTTAACTAGTAGCATGCTTTTCGATTGTGTACCTTACATATGCGAGTAATTTGTATTGAGAATGCATGTGCAACGTTTAAACCATAAGGGTCATTTTTGCGTGGCAGCGGAAACTGTTGATGAAAAATGAGCTCTAAGGGAATATACCTTTTAAATGGAAATAGCGTGGTAAACAGTCTAGCCAATAAGGTCGATTCTTACTTATCTGGTAGAAAAGAGAAAATAAAAGAATAACACGGTCCGAGTAAAGTTACTCGAGTAATCCCGGAAGAATCGAGTACTCCCGATTACACAACACAATCGAGTTACTCGATTATTTTTACTCGATTGTGCCCATCACTAGTCTCATCCCATTTACTTCCATTTCAGAGTATTGCCTTTCCTTTCTTCTGTTGTTCATTCGTTGTAGATACCACTTTACCACTTTAGTTGAGTTCTTATTGTTTCTAGCACACTCCTATCCTTCCTATTGGTCACATTCCTTATCCTTCTTTTTTAGTTCTTCTTAACATTGATCTTATGAACTTCATTACGGAGGCCTGTAAACAATTTTTGTTTCTATTGGTGATGGTCCAGGTCTTGATGGCGCACATCAAGATAGGAATGAAATATGTCTTGAAAGTGTCCATTTAGCCCTATGTGGTACTTTACTATTCCATAACAGGTTCTTCACTTGGTTATTACTGTGCTGCCTTCTCTGTTTGATTTGTCATTTAATTTTTGCTGGAGCTATTTGTTGTTACCATGGTGCCAAGGTACTTAAACTGCTCTATATTTTATAGAGCTTTACCATTCATCGCTATCTTTGCTTCTGTTCCTTGTTTATTCACATTCAGTATTACTTTCTTGCTCTGGCTGATATTTAGACCACACTTTGTGAATGTCTCATTCCCTCCCTCCCCCAGATCATGACATCATCAGCGAAAACTAGAACATCGGTATTTCCTCTACTTCATTGCTTGATTTTCTTTGTTATTTCATCCATTACTATGATGAACAAGGAGCTACCCTGTTGGACACTTCTGGTTTCAAACCACTTGCTGTTTCCAATCTGCACGCAACTCTCACACTTTCTGTACAGCATCCTGATCTTTTGGCTTAGTCCCTTTGGTACACTGTCATAGGGCTTTTCTATGTCTAAGATGATGGTAGCATTCTTGTGGCAAAAATCAGGTCATTGGTACGCCTATCCTTTCTGAATCCATGTTGTTCCTCTTCTAATAATTGTGGTTCTCTGTGTGCCCTTGGTCTTTTCTCAATGAGCTTATCAAAATTCAGCCCATGTGACAGTAGGGTGATTTCCTCTGTAATTATCACCTTTGCTCCAATCGCTAAGTATGCTGTTTTGTTTCCTTACAGTCCTAAATACTCTGTAGAACCAATGCAGTCCGTTTTCTCCTGCTGTCATGATCATATCTGCATTGAGCTCGTCTGCACCCCTCAGCTTCCTCCTCATTTCTTCAGCGATTTTTCTACTTCCAGCCAGGTGGTGGTTCCTCTCCAACGTGATTCTCCCTGTCTTATGCAACACTGTTGTTCAGGGCTACATTAAGCAGAATATTGAAATAGTGTCCCATTTACTCTCGTAATGCCACACATTCCTGACCAGACTCCCATCGCCTCTCCATCGTTTCTCTTATTATTAGCGCAGTCTTACTACCCGTTCGGGTTATACGCACTTACGCTAATATGTAATGGTAGGGTGATTGTGAGATAAAATGGAGGACCTACAGTTTAACGTGGGATCCGAACCACGATGGAGACCTGGCATTCCACACATTCACAAGTTGTGATTAATACACGTCTTGTCAGAGGTGAAGGAAGGGTTTGGCAATCGGATAAATCTGTGCCGGGACTGAGGATTGAACATCGGACCCCTAGCACAAAGAGGTCTGACACCTTACCCCTTGACCACCTTGTTCCTCATAATCTTGATCAGTTTCTATAGACATTTAGTATTTCCTTTACAGTCCTCTTCAAGTTTCTTATACCTTTAGTCTTGTACCAACACCTGAATTCTGTCTTCATAGCTTATATTGTCTTATTTCTGATTTTCCTTATTCAGTATCTTCTTTGTTCTGTTCATCTCATGTACATCCTGTACCCTAACTCTAAACCTTACATCTTCATTTTTAATCCTATCTCTTCCTGCTCCTCAAAAACTTAGTTCCCATGGCTTCCACTTTCCTTGTTTTTCTTTTATCTATAGTCCAAGTTTCCATTGCATACACTTTAGGAGCACTTCTCTTTTCCATAGTAGTTCTCGTACACACCTGTAGAAAACCTCTCCCTGCTGCTCTCGTCTCATTATATCTTCTTTGCTGCCCCCTTTTGCCTCATTCACACCACCCAGAGACTTCACTCTCTTCAAATCTACTCCATCCAGTTCTTTCACCTTTCTTGGCCTTGTTTTCTGCCTTGTCATCACCATCACTTCACTTTTCGCCTTACTAAATTTTATTCCACACTTTTTCACCACCTCCTTCCATTCCTGCAATTGGTACTGGACTTCCTCTTCCTTTTCCCCCCATACCATCAAGTCATCAGCAAACATCATTGCTTTCATTTTCTCCTCACCCAATTTACCTGCCTCTCTATTTATTATCATTTCCATCACCAATACAAATATTAATGGTGAGAAGGCACTTCCCTGCTTGACTCCATTTTTTAATTGGAACCACTCTGTCCACCCGCTTTCCGTCTTTACACAATTCACATTATTGTCATACATATTCCTTACTCTCCTAGCCACTCCTCTTTCTTTCCACACTATCATAGGCTTTTTCTACACCCATAAATGCCATTACCAGATCCTTTCAAAACTCATATCTCTTTTCCATTGACTGTTTAATTCCAAATATTAAATTCATGTTGCTCCTCTCCATCTTCCCTTCACACTTTTCCTCATTCTCCTTTTCAGAATATTTTCATTCATTGTCACTCATTGACACATCAGTGTTATGCTTCTATAATTTTCACACCTCTTCCTCCCCTTTCTTGAATATTAGTGATATAATACCTTTTGTCCAATCCTGTGGCACTTTCTTCTCCCTCCACATTGCTCCATACCAGCACTGTAGACCCATTTCTCCTGCTGTTATCATTTCCACCATGAGTTCTTCCTTCCATACCAATCCTTCTCCCTTTGGGTTCAACAATATCTCAAAATATGATTTCCACAGCTTCTTAACCTCCTCATCCCTTTCCAATGTCCTTCCTTTTTCATCCATCATTCCTATTTTCCCTCCTCCTTTGGCTCACTTGACTATATATCATCTTCTTCTTAAACCAAGTATTCTTAATAGTCAATCGTATCCTTTGCGTTCCTGCCCAAACGGCCCTCCCATCTTCTCACACCCATTTCTTTCCATTCCAACTTGAGCATTTAAATCTTCTATAACTATTACATTTTCTCCTTCCAGTTGGTCCTCTAGTTCTATGAATTATCTCTTTTTTACAAGTTTGCAGCCTGTCTAGTGCATGCATTTGGATGATTGTCAGTGTTTTGTTATTTGTCATGATTTGTGCATTATTGAGGATAAATCCAACATCATTCTTTGGCACTTTCTTGTTGCCAACCCAGTAGAGCTTGTATCTATCTCTCTACACCTTGGTCCCGGTCCTTTCTATTTGGTCTCCCTCAGTCCTAACACACACAATTTTCTTCTTTTCAACATATCCCCTAGCTCTTCGCATTTCCTAATCATTGTGAGAATGTTGATGGTTCCAACTGTTTACTTTTTTCGGTATTTTTAGGTTTCCTATTCTTCTTCGGGGATTGACGAGCATCAAGTCCAATACCATCATTGGCGTCAATCATAATTTGGAAACGGTGTCTAGGCGGGTGTTTTGATTGTTTTCTGAGGCTCTTTTTTCCCTCCTGAAGCAAATAATAATCCACTACCGACTTGCTGGGTCCATCATGGCTTCGTCATTACCTTGTTTGCCAGCATGGCTTTATATGAATATAATGAATGTAAAATGCAATAATACCGGGTAAGTAATAGCTTTATTATAATTCTAGTTTGTGAAACAAATGGTGTGCTTGCAAGATGTATGCTATTTTAATTTATAGAAGTGACATGATTTTTTAAAGTTGTGCCTATTCTCAAGTTGGCCTAAATAAACAACACAAATTCTCTCTCAAACTACAAGGGCTCTGTTTAGTGATACATATTTAGGCGCATCTTTCAAAGTTGGACCGGCTTATCTATTTGAATCCTTTAGTGAATCCAGGCTCTGGTGTTAAGTTTATGTAAGGAAGAAAAGCTAGAAAAAAGTTATCAAATACTATTTAATTTTTCGTCATACATTGTTTACAGCCAACCGTTTCCTCAGTTTGCCTCCATTTTCCTCTTTCTTTCCACCACTCTTCCTCCTTTAATTGATTTCATTCTTCTCCCTTGCGGTATTTTCCTACTTACTTCATCTCCTTCATTTACTTTGGTACTATCTCCTTTTCTATCCCGATTACATGAACATAGCCTACTATCTCAGCAATGTTTCCTCTAATATCTTATTTACTCTCTGAACCCCCACTCTTGCTTGAACTTCACTCCTAGTCCTGTTTATCTTTGTGACAGCCAACACGCTCCTAACAAACTTCCTTCCCATGGCCTCCTCTTTCCTTGTCTACCTTATGTTCAATTTACATATTTTTGTTGCATATATGACAATGGGAACCAAGTACGCCCTGTATAACACTTCCTTACACTTCAGGGGTAAATTCTCTTCTCCATAGCAGATATTTTACACACCTATAGAACAACTCCCCCTGCTGCCCACGTATAGTTCTTCTCAACTCTACTCTATCCAACTATAGCTTCACTAGGCTTTGTCATTACCATTCCTTCACACTCTTTAACTTCCTCATTCCATTCCTGGAGCTGTTCCTGTTCTTACTTATCCCCCATACCATCAAGTCATCTTCAAACATCATTGCTTTCATTTTCTCTTCACCCAGTTTCCTTGCCACTCTATTCTTGATCATTTCCATCACCAATACAAATAGTAATGGTGGGAGGGGAAACCCCATACTTGACTCGATTTTTTAATTGAAACCACTCTGTCCACCCTTTCTCTGTCTTGACACAACTCAAATTATTATCATACATATTCCTTACTCTTATTGCCACTCCTCTTTTAACTCCAGCCTCGTTCATTGCTTTCCAGACTTGCTTCCTATCCACACTATCATAGGCTTTTATTAAATCAATGAATGGCATTACCAGATCCTTTCCAAACTCATTTCTCTTTATGCTTTTCATTCTCCTTTCCAGATTTTTTTCATGCATTTTTGCGCATTGACACATCAATGTTATGCTTCTATAATGTTCACACCTCTTCTTATCCCTCCACACTGTCCTTACTACTCTGTACCACCACTGTGGACCCATTTCTCTTGTTATACTATCATGGCTGTTCTAAATATTCAATTATTGCTCTACTAACTTAGCTATTCAAGGACACAAGTCATTGATTAGGACATTTTGTCCAAATATATAAAGCTAGTTGAATGCTATTAGACTAAAGAAGTCAAAACACATTTTTCCTGATAAACGTTGCTGAGGATTTCAATGAATCTTTCTTAGTGTGATGGATATTTGAGTCTTGAGAATGAAAGGGCTCCAACCCTCAGGTATAGGGTTCAAATCTCAGTCTAGGATATATTTTTCAAATAGCATAGTATGCTAATATGTAGATAAACACAAATCCATATTTGTAATTATTTACCACTGTGAATAGCTAACCAAAATTAAGTTAAATTTGGACATGAATGTCGAGCAATGCACAGCTCAAATTCCAAAATCTTAATTAATACATATGATTTAACAAATTGTGAAGTACAAAGTACAAGGCTATCGGAGAGTTAAACAGTGCTTTTCTAAATTGATCAGGGAAATTAGGGAGACTGACTCGTCTTTTAAACCTAGAACCTTCTAAGCACAACACAATCCCCAGTTTAAATATAAGTTAATTATCAACCAGTTGACATAAGACAAATGAGGAAACAAATTTACAAATTACATAGAGCTAATACGCTTAAATAATAAAGAAATGATAACTTGTCAGAAAAACAAGTTGACCTTGTTATCAAGGGGGAATTTTTTTGGTTTGTTTCACTGTGCTAACTTTCAAAAGAATCTAATACATCAATATAATTATCATCCTCTAAATTTGTATCAAAGTGTAAACTAAACATTAAATCATTCTCCAATTAATATTCACTCTCATAATCTACGAAAACATTTCACAATTTGTGTTTGCATGGCCATGGTTTACCACATTCAGAGATACCAACACAATATATTTATATTAACTTACAAAATGAATTAGTGCCTAATGGCTTGAAAATGTATAATGTACAGTGTACATTGACTTACATAATAATGCATCATAGTTAAACACAGCCACTGGATGGAAATACCAGAAACAGATTCAAATATCCTTGCACTTGCAAGCCAACTAGTAGTCGGTGAATGTACGTTATGAAAACACTCTGAAATTAATTTGAGACTTGCTGACGACATCATACACAATGTAGAGAAAGTTACAAAATGACGACCAATGACACTTGAGAGGTTAATTTATTGCATAGGGTCATTGAGTGTACATAGATCTCTGGCTTGTCTTATTTTACTAATATTTAGTCTAGCATCGAATATAGGTTCTAGTAATAAATTGATTAGCGCCAAATTTCATATATTCAATCCCATTTTAAATTACCCTTGACTATGGTTGCACCAGTTTTCTATTAACCTATTCCCTGGCTTGTGTCTAGCATAGCTGATTGCGTAGACTCAGCAGGCGTTTTTCTACTCATATACTCTTACCCCACAAATATTTATCTTACTCATTTATTAATTTATTTGTGGTCATATTAAAGAAATGAACTGGTAGCTCTATCTATCAGCTTCAATATGAAGTGTTTAGATTAGCTAAAATTATTGCAATGAAAATTGCTTAACACCCGCACTGGTGAACATTTGGGATACGTTGTTAAACACTTGTGTCAGAGAAAAGGCTAATTGGCCAGTGTGCAAGCCAATAAACAACTATTAGAAATAACTATTTAAAGAACTCCTCTTTTCACTCTTTGAGGTAGATGATTCAATGCAAGGAAGAATGAACAGGCAAGAGGGATATGGATAAACAAACACAATATGGATTTAAAATAAGAGACAGGGAACAGTTCACAATTTACATTGCTGCTGCTGAACAAAAATGCTATGGATGTATTGTGCATTGGTATCCCTTGATCTAGGTTTCGGGTAGATACATGGGTATTATTACAAGATATTATTAGGGTATTTTGTAGAAAGAAAAGAAAAACTATAAATATGTTTATTTTCATCTTGTTAAAGCAATGAAACAAGCAATAAAACTAAATGCTACACTAACGTTTAATGTTTCAAATACACACAATTTTTGTTAATATAAGGGGGTGTTCCAAGTATTACATTAGCACATTTTTGACCCCATCTGCCCCCTTTTTAAGAAAAAATACCCCCATACATTATATTGTCAATGAAGGCTATCAAAGGATCTTTACCATATTCCCATCGTTTTTCAGTGATCTGCCTCAGTACAGTAGGAATGCTTTCAAAAATAGGGATAGCAATTTATAGTTGGCATAAAAAATAATGGTTACTCCTGTGAATAAATTACAAAGTACTGAGAGAAAGTATATGGTTGGGTTAAAAAAGGGGTGGGGGCGGGGAGTTTGTGAAGGGATCGTGGAACAAATAAGGAACATAATGATAAGTGTGAAAATTGTGTAAGAATAGAAGATAAACACATTGAATGTTTCCAAACAGAAAGGGGAGTGAGACAGGGAAGTGTTTTATCACCAATCCTATTTAATATTGTGACGGGTGAAATTATCTTTGTCCAGGGTCACAGAAACCCGAGGAAACTGAAGGTGATGGCATGCGGGACGATGTCATGACCTGGGAGGAGTCGGACTTGGAGAGCCAATATTGACATCTTTGTCTGAAACCTGGACATGGACAAAGAGAGATTTAAGTAGATTGTGGACAGCAGAGATGAGATTCCTGAGAGGTATTGAGAATGGAGGACAGAATGCCTAAGAAAGTCTTACAGAACAAAGAGAAGGGTAGAAGACCATGGACAAGATGGATGGACCAAGCGCAGAAGGACATGGAAGATAAAGGAGTGGGCTAGAGACGTGTGGCTGAGGGAGAAGTTTGGAGAGATCGACTGGGATGGAAGATGATGTGCCAGACGACCCACACCGGTGGAAACGTCGAATGGTGTGAAATAATTGACAATAAATAATGTTGTAAACTGAATTCAAATTTATTGAACTAAACATGTAAAATTGTTTAAAAAAATATTGGTTTAGACTTAATTTAAATTATATGAAAAAATGTATTATTAGTGAGTACATAAATAATAATTATAGTTATAAAAACTATTGATCACATTTAAACTGATGACCATGGTACTTGAATCCAAATCTCGACACTTTAATTACTACGAGTCCATTTGGGGTGGCCAGGTTACTTCGCCATTCTCTCTCCCTCTTGGACAAATATTGTTCTGAGCCCCAACCCACCTGATTTCCCCTTGTCAGAAAAGATAAGTAAAGCTTGAACCCCTCTAACCCCCTAAGATGCTTACATAATACTTGACCGCCCCATATTGCAATAAAATTAAATACTTAAGTAGCACTAACCTTATCCAAATAAGGTAAACCATTCATCTCACAAAGAATATGAACATTCCAAACACACTAAGTTTCAACAAAGACACACATATTTGACATAACTAGCTAAGTGAAGATTATAATTTTAACTAATTTCAGTCAAATTTTGATCCTATGTCTAAATTAATTTTAATAAATTATTTTCAAAAAACCAACAATTGCCATTATATTATGTAAATTAAAATTCGTTGTGAGATCAGATATTATAAACAATAAATACATTTAAAATATAGCTTTAACACACTTTAAAAAAAACCTTAAAAATCAAATAAAAAGGAAAAGATTTGTACTTGTCAATACTTCTTTGAGATATAGTTTATTGTATAAAAGAGTAATGGAGGTCTAAAGTCCAAATAGTTATGAGGAAAAAAAGAGGGCAAAACTACTGAAGATGTAACATGGGAAAGAGTCAAAGTAGACCTTCCCCTGTCTCTGGTACTCTTGGTGCAGCTGCAGTTTGGTTTTATTCTCCCGGCAAACCATTCATATAAAGTATATTTCAGATGTAGTATGAAAATAACCTCCTGTGAGTATAGCTACTTTGTAATGAGCATTTACAGGTTCTTATTTTATATGAGTCTCTAAGTTATTGAAAAATGAAATTAATGATTTAAAGAATAGGTGAATACAAAAGATGTTAAGTGACAACTGGCTATGAAGTTAAAACTTCTTAGAGCTTTGACGAACCATATTAGGACACTAAAAACATTAAAGAATGTAGAAAGGTTAACAAACATGTGTGCGAATAATTCTGACAGACGCTACGAAAGAAACAACAAACGTGTGAAATTATGAAGATAAATAACAACCAAAATTGTTAAAAAATTAATTTTCTATCAAATTTATTAATATATTTTCATGTTAGTTAACCTATATATCGTCTCTTATTTTGGTCACAGGTAGTGAATAATCAACCAGTTATATATTCCAAGAGTTTGAAGTTTTTGAGAAATGTTATCAGTATGAGAATCCAATGGATCGGATGAGGCCATCTCTTACAGACTCGTTGGGTTGTCCCACACAAAAACTAAAGAATACTGGTTCACAATTGACTGACTGGGAACAGCTTGCCATTGGGTACCAGCCCATCTTGTTTAGCACCACTCCTACACGATACACCTTGAAAACAGAACAAAACAAATGTATGGATATTAGGGATCTGTGAGCTACACAACTTTGCAGTCGAGTCGAGCCATAATTCAGTAAATATACACCGATAATACTAAAACTTAACTTCAGGAAAGAAAAAATTTAACACATAAATAACTTGTATTTTAAAGACTAAAATAATAATAAACTTGAAAAGTAATCAAGATTCAATTGTACAGTGTATTATGTCAATAAAACACCTCAATTTACTTCTTCTTGGTGCTGATCTTGAAACTATCCCAGAGAAACAAGTCAAGACAGTATTTTTTAAGATGTACATAATTCATAATAGTACATAATACTTGACTGCTATGTCTAATTATTTGCCTTTTTATTTTTCACCTATTTTTAATTTATTTTTATCGTTATTGGTTTGGTTAGTTATTCCTTATTTATATATAAAAACCTCCATGGTGTGAGCCTGAAATAGAGCTATATCGACCGAACAGCAGCCACCTTAAGCGATGATAGTGCCAAAATTTGTGGATAGAGGGTCTCATATGGTCAGCACAACAAGCCCTCTAGCCATTAATCTCAGTTTTCTAAACCAAAGCTGCTACTAATATTATTCAAGTAGCTCCTCATTTGTCCTCATGAGGCTGAGTTTGACCTCGTTTCTGGCTAATTGCTTCACAGATAGATTTTGAATGGAACAGGGATCGAACCGAGACCTCTGAATCTGTAGCCAAGATTTCTGGCCATTAGACCATAAAGCTCTCTTTCTTTCTCTGGCTTCAACACTCCTCCATTCAACCACCAGTTTACTCTGTTGCTGACCAAAACAACATTCCAATGGCCAGATGTCTGTACATTATCACAATTGTTGGGTGCTTCCTTTTCCCATACACATCACACCCAGCCTATTACACGAGACTAGACCTGTCATGAAGTGACAGAACCAGGAAACACTCACACCCAGCCTATTACACGAGACTAGACCTGTCATGAAGTGACAGAACCAGGAAACACTCACACCTTGCCTATTACACGAGACTAGAGCTGCCATGAAGTGACAGAACCAGGAAACACTCACACCCAGCCTATTACACGAGACTAGACCTGTCATGAAGTGACAGAACCAGGAAACACTCACACCCAGCCTATTACACGAGACTAGACCTGTCATGAAGTGACAGAACCAGGAAACACTCACACCTTGCCTATTACACGAGACTAGAGCTGCCATGAAGTGACAGAACCAGGAAACACTCACACCCTGCCTATTACACGAGACTAGAGCTGCCATGAAGTGACAGAACCAGGAAACACTCACACACCCTGCCTATTACACGAGACTAGAGCTGCCATGAAGTGACAGAACCAGGAAACACTCACACCCTGCCTATTACACGAGACTAGAGCTGCCATGAAGTGACAGAACCAGGAAACACTCACACGCTGCCTATTACACGAGACTAGAGCTGCCATGAAGTGACAGAACCAGGAAACACTCCACACCTTGCCTATTACACGAGACTAGAGCTGCCATGAAGTGACAGAACCAGGAAACACTCACACCCTGCCTATTATACGAGACTAGAGCTGCCATGAAGTGACAGAACCAGGAAACACTCACACCCTGCCTATTACACGAGACTAGAGCTGCCATGAAGTGACAGAACCAGGAAACACTCACACGCTGCCTATTACACGAGACTAGAGCTGCCATGAAGTGACAGAACCAGGAAACACTCACACCCAGCCTATTACACGAGACTAGAGCTGCCATGAAGTGACAGAACCAGGAAACACTCACACCCAGCCTATTGCACGAGACTAGAGCTGCCATGAAGTGACAGAACCAGGAAACACTCACACCCTGCCTATTACACGAGACTAGAGCTGCCATGAAGTGACAGAACCAGGAAACACTCACACCCAGCCTATTGCACGAGACTAGAGCTGCCATGAAGTGACAGAACCAGGATAACACTCACACCCTGCCTATTACACGAGACTAGAGCTGCCATGAAGTGACAGAACCAGGAAACACTCACACCCTGCCTATTATACGAGACTAGAGCTGCCATGAAGTGACAGAACCAGGAAACACTCACACCCTGCCTATTATACGAGACTAGAGCTGCCATGAAGTGACAGAACCAGGAAACACTCACACCCTGCCTATTACACGAGACTAGAGCTGCCATGAAGTGACAGAACCAGGAAACACTCACACCCTGCCTATTACACGAGACTAGAGCTGCCATGAAGTGACAGAACCAGGAAACACTCACACCCTGCCTATTACACGAGACTAGAGCTGCCATGAAGTGACAGAACCAGGAAACACTCACACGCTGCCTATTACACGAGACTAGAGCTGCCATGAAGTGACAGAACCAGGAAACACTCACACCCTGCCTATTATACGAGACTAGAGCTGCCATGAAGTGACAGAACCAGGAAACACTCACACCCTGCCTATTACACGAGACTAGAGCTGCCATGAAGTGACAGAACCAGGAAACACTCACACCCTGCCTATTACACGAGACTAGAGCTGCCATGAAGTGACAGAACCAGGAAACACTCACACCCTGCCTATTACACGAGACTAAGCTGCCATGAAGTGACAGAACCAGGAAACACTCACACCCTGCCCATGTTCTACACAGGACAGACCCCCAGCCCACCACGGGAGCTGACCATACCTGTGTGAAGAAAGAAGTAAAGTAGAGAGAGGACCTACACTTCACTAACTGAACCCTTCCTTCTCAAGGACGACGCAAATTCCTACCCACTCTAGCTGGAGATTGATAGCCAACGCCCACCTGAGATCCTTGGAGACCAGAAAAACTCACATCCCTCCTCTGTCTGAAGGAAGAGAGCGAACATATGACAGCTCTTTCGTCACCCCAACTGCACATTTCCAAACATCATTCAGACAAGTAGAGATAATAGTACACAATGGATCATTAATCCCCAGAAACATCAAACACCATTCAGACAAGTAGAGAGAAGAGTACACAATGGATCATTAATCCCCAGAAACATCAAACATAAACAGTCTTGCGCCACGAGAACTCATCTGTCAAGCTCAAGTCTAAGTATTTATTAAAAGCTCGGCTAAAGTTTGAAAATGTGAGTACTCACAGACCCCTGATGTATAAAGAATGTGTCAAACAGTGCAACAAATAAAACAATAACATTTTCTTTGGCTTTTATAAAACCAATATCTATTTATTTTTAGTTTTAATCAAAAGTTTCTATCATGTGATATAGTGACGCATTGTCAAAACATAAATAACACAATTTCCTTCCTGCTCCTAATTCACAAAAATACAGGGTCTAACTGGCAATTAAAATGTCATTTAACAATTTGTCACCCACTTCGGTGGCTGCATGGACTAAGGCGCTACTCTCGCAGTAGACCAGACTGCAGATAACGGGGAGATTGAGGTTCGAATCTTAGTTGGTTGTACTGAGGGTGGTTTTCCACTCTCTCCCCCACACAAATGCAGGTACACTTCCTCTAGCTATAACCTTCATAATCCCTAGAACTACTAGCGTAATTAGTAAATAAGCATATAACTCGAACAAGTGGTAAGACGCCAGAAAAAAAAAAGTGTGTCATTAATTTTGTCGGCAGAGTTAGAATGAAAAATATATTTTGGATATGATTAAAGAACTAAAGGAATCAAGAGTAGTGAACTTTGTTCATTAATTGTGTTGTGTAAAAATGAAATAAAGGACTTATTCGCATGTGCGTACCATATAATATACACCTATTATGTAAAGTATATCTTTTTTTGCACTATTTTGACCTATTTACAATTTTCCAATTTAAGGAAATTGAAAAGGTTGAATATTTTAAAAATAAACGTTGTTTTAACAAATGGTTATGAGTAATTATTAATTTAAATATATGTTGTGTTTTCTTTTCATCGCCGCATCTTACTACCTGTACAGATTATACACATATTTGATGATCACCCTAATGGTGTGATTAAGAAGGAAGTCTTTTAATGTTATCTATCAGCATTCGTGTAGGAGATTGGGAAACTATTTATAAAAAAACCACCCTCAGTAGATCCAACCGGGATTCAAAACCTAATCTCCCCATCATCATAATAACAGTCCAATATGAGGGTGACGCCTTAGACCAGGGATGTGCAGATTTACTTACACGAAGGCCAAATAGTTTAAAAATTTTTAATCATTATCATTAACTTTTCCTCAAAATTCATTTAAAAAAATGATAAACACACATAATATACTGACATGAATAAGTTTAAATACAATGATAATTTATAACAATCATAGATACCTTAGTGGCTTGGTATGTCTTTAAGTTTTTTCAGAAGATTTATATGATGGGGGGTGAGAGGAATGAAAGAAACTGGGAGGTGATTCTCAAGAGAGAAGACAAACGCTCATCAGTAGGTCTGTCTCTAAGGTCACTTTTCCTAAGTTTCATGATTAAAAACACATGTTCAAATAAATATGAGGATGCAAACATTGCCATGGTTTTATAAAAATACTGTTTTGTTGTGTTTAAAAAAAAACTGCTTTGCAACGCAACAGATTTAAATGATTTATCCTGCAGGTCGTAGTTTGCCCTTACTGCCTTAGACGATTCGGGCCACTTAAGTGGGTTATCTGCTGTTGGGAGAGGAGTAACATATCTTGAAATTAAACAGGAAAGAAAAAAAAGGAACAAGTCTAAATGGTGGACTATGTTGAAGGTATTACAGCAAATTGGTCTTAAAATAATAATTTTAAAAAAATTTGGTGATTTGGTGGAACAATGAGATTGATTTGATCCAGAGTTATTTTTTTAAGAAGTGTTGCTTAAAATTTTGAATACTTGAAATTATATTTTAAGTAATAGTAAAATTGAACAAAAGTACCAGAATGAAAAAAAAGAGCAGGCTAGATAAAATGTATTTGATAATAATTTTATTTGAATGAGGTAGTAGGAGATAATTAATTATTAATTTAACCTCGATTATGTTGATATAGCACATTAATAATATAATCTAATAAAAATCCAGGGAATCTAAATATATAAAAGTTTAAATAGTAAATATGATAATTCAAATGCTGTGTGCAAACAAGATGCTAAATAGCAAAAATACTTATTTACAAGTCAAATGCTGTGTGCAAACAAGATGCTAAATGGCAAAAATACTTTATGTTAACAATGAATGATTTAAGAAAAATACGCATCTGCTTTTAAATAATGAAAAAGGCAGCCTACATAAAACTAAACTAAATTTAACTTGAAAATGGCTGTTGATGAGTGTTACCTTGTTGCGCTGGATAAAGACAGGCCGATTGAAGCTGATCTCAATGAGTTCACTGTAAGCAACCCGAGAAGTAAAGTGTGTATAGGTGAGGCGGCTACCGTCCGAATCAAGGAGATGTGCATACAATAGTTCTGTGTAGCTGTTGGTCCCTTGTGGAGCTTGGGTCATAGGGTAGCTGTTGAGTTCAGGGTTCTCTGGCAAAGGCTGGGATGGGACTTGAGTCGGTACCTGCCACCAACATCACTTGTTTTATTTTAAACTTCAAAAATATATTTTTAAAAGGCAAAGTGTGATCAAGCTTTTATTTAGCAATATAGGCACTTGGAAACATTTACACAAATTGGGCTACAGGGGATACATGAAATAGTAAAGGTGGGGCGGGAAGGAAAAATACCACAAGGGAGACCAAGGAAGAGATGGTAGGCGCAAGAATGGCAGAAGGAAAGCGGAAGACAGAGTCAATATACTAAAGTGACTGAACCATAGGCTGGAAACAGTTAATGATGATAATTGTATGACATTGTCTTAACATGGTTTTAAACAACAGATCCCTCTGTTATGAATATATAAATTAACAAAAACAAAATATGCAGTGGTGGCTTAATAATAGGAGAGTGTGTGTTCAGTCATTATAATTATTTTACTAATCAAGCTGAAATCTAAGAAATATTTGCTGAGAAATGAATATGATGTCCGTGCATTGCTAGCTGAAACAAGTCTACTAATGTTGCTCACTCTAGTTGTGTTCAACATACTACGGAGAGCTTGTGATCTCTAAATTCACAAACTTTTTTCCTTAAATAAACAATACTGGTAAGCTTCTCTAATATTTGCTATGGACATGGGTCAACTCCATTAGTTTAAGAATAAAAATCTTTATTTTACCTAAGAATTTAGAAAATATGAAGATCAGTTACGTTCAATGTCAGGGGTGGACTGGTAGGTTCCAAGTGGCCCAGGACTATAAATATGACGGCTATTGACACGCATTCATGTGAAGTATTTATATTTTTACTATACGTAAATTAATCCTGAGTTGATTTAAGCTACATTATAGATGTTGGGAGGAGAAGTGTGTAAGTGAGAGGAGGAGAATAGAAGATTTTAAAGGAGGAAGAATGGTGGAAGGATAAAGGAAGATGGAGGCATTTTACCAACCTGATATGGCCACAGGCTGGAAACAGTTGAGGATGATGATGATGATGATTATTATGTCACTTCACTCTACTTAAAACATTTTTTTTTCGTTCTACTGGCATGTACACAAATGCTTATAAATTGTTTTGACAATAGCCGGGAGTCTATTTTTGATATATTTAAGTTTGTAAAATGATCCTCCACCCCCTATTTTGTAGATTACAAAAATAGTAACAGTCAATATTCAATAAACAAATGTTCTTTAACGTTTGGCTTGAGAAATTGTTTATAAACAACAAACAGGAACAAACCGGGATGGTTTTACATTTAATGCCATCGAATATATTCACAATTGATGTATTGTGGTCACCCTCAGGTTTACTCAATGCAACTTTTGATTAAAATGTAATAAAAACAACCACTTAGAATTGAATCAGTGTATTTATTTTGGTTTAAAGTAATTACAGCGGCACACCAGGATTTCTATTCCGTATGCTATTCCGTATAGCAAGTCAAATGAGAATACAATTTGAAAATATATTATAGTATTGGAACATTTAATTTTAGACACCTTGAATCAATAGGATATGTATATGTCTAAAAAAATATAGTTAAATAACAAGGTTAGGTAATCAATAAATAAAACAATTTTTTGAAATTTTCTTAACAGATTTCATTATCTTAGCAGAAGTAATCAAATTCATGGTATTCTAATACATTTTTTGTTAAGAATAAATCTAAGTATTCTTTCCAGGTATAGTGATGATCCGACATCTTAGCTAAGTCAATAGTGTGTCTGCCTACTGAGCTTAGGGTACCGGGCTCGATTCCCTGCATGGCCGAAAAATGTATCATTGGTGAAATGTGGATTTCCCCTTTCACAGTGATAAATTAACGGCTGGGGACTGGAATTTGTGCCTGTCCTAATCTTAAGATAGATAATAAGTCATATGAAGCTAAGAAAGGCCTAGCAAGCCTGTAATAAATAATAAAAATAAAAAGAATAAAAAAGTGACTCAGACCACAAGATGGAAACAGTAAGGGATGGAAAGTTAGGTAAATATTTAGTGATGATGACACGGCTGCTACATGCTAGTGTTTGTTGTTTCGACATTAATTCTAAGCTTAAGTGAGCTTGTCAAGCTTTAGGCCCTAAATGTTAACATTGTTTTATACTGTTTTTGTCTAGATCAAAGAAAAAAAAATCTTAACCAGTAAAGTGCAATCGTAAATGTTATAATATAGAGAGAAAAATAATGCATTTTTGTTTGTTAACATATTGATTGAGTATTAAAACCTCAAATCAATAAAGACAATGTCACAAAGAAGCATAGCAAAGATCAAAGAACACACACAGATTAATACAAATGGATATTGTGACATTCTTAAATGTACATTTTCCACATCGGAGTTTTCAATCAAACACAAACCAAAGGGAGTAGTTTTATTTATATTTGTGTCTTTATCAGGTGGTTAGTGAGAGTGCTATTATGGTCTATAAGATCTATTGTGTTAATATAAATATGTCTGAAACTACCAAGTAGATGAAATATAATTTAGGGAAGCTATACAGAAAATAAGTTATTAATGACCAGGACCCGGATTTAGATGACATGTCATAATTTTATTGGTTCATCGACAGTGTTTATAAGTACATAAACTCTGTCCATGATACCCTGGTTGTATAAATGTATATGTTATAGGTCAGTTTTTGTCATTTTAGAATTTTAGGACGTTATTTCCTAGTTTTTGTCTTTTTAAAGTCATTTTTAGTAATTTTTGGGTATATTTAAGGCATTCTTGTTGAGTATATTTTTTAATAGCATCGATATTTTATTAGTGTATAAATGTTTCCAAAACTCAGAGAAGAAAATGTAACGAATGCATCCTCTTTTGTGAAATAAACATTCCTGGTGGTACTGCAACTAGGCTGGAGAGGGTTGCATTGGCAGTGGGTATCTATTACGTCTGAAGATATTTGTAAATAATTATTATATTTAGCAGAGCAAGAGTTCGGTTGTTAAATACTTTATGGCATGGATAAGTTTTAATTTGCATTTATAAGGAATGTGTTTGAATTAGTTGTGTGCAGTTATTACACCTCTTTGTTCATACTTTTAGACCATTTGTCAGTCATGTTTTGATAATTTTAAGTCATCACAATCCAAGCCCTGTTAATGACCATAGTTCTTATAATCTGTTTAGTACTGAGGTATACTTGCACTTGGGGTAGATCATATTAATCAGCCCCAATCCCCGCTCCCGAAGGTCACTTTAAATATATCTAAAAGCTTTCTGTTGCCTTTCATGTATTTGTTATTCATGGTTTTCATTATTTAAGAGTTTCAATAGAACAAAACCTACATGAAGGAATCAAGTGGCAGTCAATAACCTTTATGGCAAGTGAGAGGAGTTTAGGGTGTGGCTAAACATGAGGTAATTTAACGTATTGACCCGACAATATGCCACCCTCCAAATATAGGCCAAACCCAAAAATATGATCACTTTGAAAGGGGAAAAAAATATGTCCTAAGTGAATCCACTTTGAAATTAGTCAAATACACCCTATTTCCTCTATCTTTGCTAATGTGCGTTGTATTTACATGATGTATCTAGATCTTAAAAAAAATTGTTATAGCAATGTCTTAGTAAATGCCCGAGATATACTTTTTTAATCATGAGCTACAATATATTATTTATTGACACAGTAACTTCATTCTGACCTCAAAAGTAAGGTAAGTTGGTAAATGAAAGGTTACTCCTTTCAGAAATACATTTTGTATGGTTTTTTTCCTTCATATTATATAGTTTGTTAAATAAAATTATAATTTAATAGTCATATTTTCATAGAAAAAAACAAATTTAAAAAAATGTTTTGTTATGTTTTTAAAGCGTGGTATCACAACAAAACATCTATACTAATTCCAAACTTAGTTAATAAATATACTACCTTCGTATCACAATAGAATAATAGGTACCAACTGAGAGCAACTAAAAGTTTCTAAAAGCATGTGTGAATAGTAGTTATATCAGCTATAAAAGGGTTGACTATTTCATTCTGTCAGCCAGTTTGTCTTAGGTTTACATTTTTATTATTAGAGTCAAGGTCCAAATATTTTCTTTTTGAAGCTTAGCAGTTAAGAGCACCATTTGATGCAGATAATGTAAAATATTTCAATATAACTACATGCAGCGCTCAAAAGTAAAACATTTGTTAGGTATTATCTGCGATTATAGGTCACACTAAAGTTTTATAAAAGTTGGTTTTGAGAAAAAAGTGGGACCTATTTTCAGGTCAAAATGGTAAATTTCAAATAATATTTTTATAGCTCCCTCGAACAATTAAGTTGAGACACTGTGTGTGTTTTTATTTGTGTCCCCACTTTATTATATACATTAAAAGATAGTGATAGTTGTATCAACATGTTTGATGTTATTTAATGTAGTGTTTTATTTTTGATTTAACACAAAAAGGAAAGCTTCTATTCTCTCTTTGAGATATAAATATGTGGAAGAAGATTCAGGAAAGAAGGTTAAGAAAACATAAAAGGGATAAACATAAAATGGCTTTTACAATGCAAAGAACACAGTTTACACTTTATACCCGCCTCGGTGGCGTAGTTGGCTAACGTGCTAGTTTCGTGTTGAGCCAGATTGCCGAGCACGGGGAGATCGAGGTTCGAATCTGTCGGGTAAACTGGGAGGGTTTTTCCCTAAATGGTTTTCCTCTCTATCTCTCTGCAAATGCGGGTTCACTACCTCTAAATCCAACCTTCCCAATTCCTAATCCATTAGCGTAATTAGTACTCAAGCATATAATCCGAAAAGGTAGTAAGACGCGGTGCTAATAATAATGAACTGTTGCCACTGGGCAAAAGGCAGCAATTACCTATTCCCTGTACCTTCTTCCATATATTATTTTTGACTTAAAAACTTGACCCATTTAGTATAGGTATAACAATGTTGATTATTTAGTCAATTTTTTATGTTGATTCATGAACATCAAACACAATAAATGGATATATATTTAACTATCTATTGCACATCTACCCAAAGTATTGTAGTTTATAGAATACTTTGCTCCATGTTGTAGAATATTTGGGAGATTTATATATTGGAATGGCTGAACATTCACCTTAATGTAGTGTTGTATTTGTTTTATTCTGTTTAAAGAATGCCAAACCTTTACTAATGGATGAAAGTATCACATTAAGAAGTAGTCGCCACAATGTACAGGAAAGATGGCGATTTCAACAAGTTTGGTTAACCTCTATTGAAGTTTATATTTAAATATTAATACGGTGCCAAGGAAGGACTGTGTGTACATAAAATTTGGTCAAAATTGATTTTTTCAGACTTTCTGACAAATGCGACTTGTTTACTTTTCCCAGATTTATCATGCCAGTACTAACCAGTGGTTCTTATACCATGGTGCTCTGTACAGAGGCATGTGTAGTTAAACATGTTTATGCTACTCTTCTAGTGTAAAACATAAACTTGAACGCCCTTGGCTCTAGAAAGGTGGCATGAAGGAACAACAATATAATCCAGAGGTATTTGCTAGTTCAAAATATATTTACACTCTGTGAGTTACTACTGGTGAAGTTTTACATGGAACTTGTGCGCACAAGCATGAGTGGAAGAAACAAGAGGAAGTGATGTGGTGGGGGTGGATAATAATGTTTCTTATATATGAGACATTCTCCAATACTACCACAAACACAAAAATTTACTACTTATCCTATATATTAGGAGTCTGCGAGCTTGCTTGGTTTTCTCCCCATTTGAGACAAGTACAGAGTGGCCCCCAGGAACGAGAGATTTTAAAAAATCGATAAAATAAATACATTTTTCCCCCAAGAAAATATAATTTTACTAAAGCAAAAAGCATTCCATTTATGGATTATATGAAATAAAGTCACTTATTGAAAATAACATCCTGCAGATGGCTACCTATTCTGCGCAGGCATTCCTGCATTCTCACACTCAAGTTCCCCCATAGCAGCTTCCAGCATTTCAACAGAGGTGCCGTTGATCTCCTCGCCAATCCTTGATTTAATTTCCTCAACACTCCAAGGATGATGAGAAACACTTTGCTCATTAAACATCCCCACAAAAATAAATCACAAACAGACCAATCAGGAGACCTCGCAGGTCAAGAAATATCGCCATTCCTGGAGATGGCAGGGTTACCAAACACCCTTCGTACAGCGGTCATCAATATTCTTGCTGTATGAGGTGTAGCACCATCTTGTTGAAAATAAGTGGACTTGTGTACAAGAAACCTTTCCAGTTGTTCAACCAAAACTGTCTCAATCCGGTTTAAATACCGTTCAAAAGTTACAGTAACTGCACGGCTATTGTTATCCTAAAACAAAATACGGTCCAATTACTCCCCTTGATGATATTCCGAATCACATTGTTACTTTATCACTATGTAAAGGTCTCTGGTGTAGTCGACGAGGGTTTTCTTCCCCCCAGTAACAAAAATGTTACTTGTTCATTAAACTATTTCTAGGTGAAATGCACCTGAGCGGACATCCAAAGATTCTCAATAAAATTTTCATCTCCTTCCATTTTAGTAAACATTTGTTGACAGAAAGTTACCCAACCTGCAAAATAATTAGGTTTTAATTCTTGGACTATTTGAATATTATATGGGCGGTAATTTAAATTTTTGAGCAATAGTATACTCAAACTGCAACGGGATAGTTACACATCACTGCACAGAACGTGTCAGGCTTTGCGTTATCGTGAGTCTGACAGATTCAATATTTTCTGGTGCTCTAACTGACCTGTTTCAACCTAATGGCTTCTTTTTAAGAGTGGAACCCATTGCTTCAAAGTTATCAGCCCATGTTTTGATTGCGTGAGCTGAAGGCACTAGATCGTGGCGACGAAGGTTGAAGTAAAGCTAAAATTCTTGTCTTACAGACACGACACATAATCACTGTTTTTATAAAACAATTTCATGACAAACACTGGTTGCATACTGAACCGTTGCTTCGTGTTGACTAAATGGCATAAAGTGAGGGGCAAGCTGGTATTAACAGAGTGCTGCCACTACATTCTTTGACCTTGAAATGACTTTCAAAATATTTCGTTCCTGGGCACCAACCTGTATTTCAAAACGCTCCCAGAGTTCAAGTCAAATTTGTTCATAATTTTAAAATTTTTCAAAATATATATTTGTTTCTTTTAAAGGTAAAATCTTATATTTAGAATGTCACCAATCAAAACAAACATCAAATATAAATACATCTTTAAAAGGTGAGATTTTAAAAATTTATGAAAACATCACAATTAATGTTCTTAAAATGAGACTGAAAGTCATTATTATAAATAGTATATATTTTTGAAAAAAAAAGAAGTTTAAAAATACATGATTTAAAAATAACTAAAAGACTCAAATAAAAATATTAAAAAAAAATTGTTTCAACACCATGTCTTTAATGACATTAAAATAACACTATCAATCACAAAAAAAGTTAATAAAATCGATGTTTTAATGAGATAATATTTCCCCAAAATAAGCCTCTGTGGCTTTCATTACCCAAAAAACATAAAAGAGTCACAAGCAGTTAAAAATTTGAAATGTTTCATATTTCGTTTATTAGTCCTTAATATAATAAATGCACCTGATCACTTTTCAGTTATATTCCATTCCTCTATGCGCAGTTGTACATGTGCCTTACATGTGCTTTCACTAGAAATTATCTTATTACAAAATCTATTTCAATTAAATTTATAATAGTTATAGAAGTTAATGTTCATACTTTAAAATTAAAATAGGATGGTTAAAATAATATTTATGGTAGGCAATATAAAATAATCAATGCTATTTTTATTTAAATGCAGTAAGGTTGGTAAAATATGTGTTGCAATGTTGATCAACAATGATTTTAGATAGGTTAACCAACATAATTCTAATACTAGATAGTAGCTAGTGCTAGTTTTGTGGTTGAACATATTAATACAAGTTTTAAATATATTAAGTTCTAAAACAATCAACATGTATTCTCAATGTTAAATTTTTAATTTAATTGAAATTATAATTTAAGAATGGGACTATGTGGAAGTAATTAAAATAATTATTATTCAAGTATTTAGTGATACACTAAGCTATTTTTATTTTCATTCCTTTGACATGCATGGTAATGCAACTTCAATTAAGGATAGCTCAAAATGGACAAAAATAGTGAATTAGTCTACCTGTCAAAAGTGGTTTTAGAGCATTATTACATTATTAATGTGAAATATAATATTATTATTAACAATTTAAGTAAGGGCCTACTAAATAATTTAGACTATAAGTGAAAATACCGATATCCTCTAAATTAAATGGCATATACTTATTATTGCATTTAAAAAAATTATTTGTCTGTACGGTACATTAAGAGGAAACTCAAAAAAGACAAACCTACAAAAATTTTGATCTCGATCCCAAGCTTTAATGACAAACTCGGCTCAAAATCTGAGTATTTGCAGAGCCCTATTATATATTTTCAAAGGGTTCCACACCACTCATGTTAACGCCATCATCACCCAAAATGTTTGTTGGAGTTGTCGTTTGACAAATTGTCCTTCAAATTAATGATAATACTTTCAGATACCTCATCAATTCTTTGTTCTGATTTAAAGTATTCTTCTTCAATTTGCTTTTTGCATGTGCATCACGCTAATTATTGTTTTTAGTTTTAGAGTTAAATCTTTCCTCTGCTAGGTTCATAACGGAGTTTACAATGAATGCAACGTTATTTTTAAAAATATAGTTCTTTACCAGTGCCTATATCAGTTCTATCATGTTGAGATTGATATGATCTGAGGCTAGATGCAGAACATTATGTCCATTGTTTACTAGTAGTCTATCTATGCTAAGTCTTAAATCATGGTTTGTGCAGTCGAATAAATGAATAAAATTCAGGTTTGAGTAAAGTATTACTGAAGAGAATATTGTTTTGTTTCAACCAATCCATTATGACTATTTTATTAGACGATGATGTCGGTGGTGGGACTAATTGAATGTGTGTGGTTGTCAATAACTAGTACGCTGTCAGGTGCCAAATTGGGGATCAATATGTTTGCTATCTAAAGGCTGACCCAAAAGTCTGGACACATAGGTACTATTACATTCTATCTGTTTTGTTCTTTAATTGGTTGGATGGAAATGACTGCTTCACAGAATACTGTGTAATTCAGCAACAAAGCCTTGTTTCACGTTAACGATGAGGTCAACTGACCGATTGTTCGATACTGGTCACAAACTAATCGGCATTGGACGGATCCATCCAAACAGCAAGGGGCGGAGAGGATTATGATGTGGTGTGGATTGTGGAAAGAATATGTGTTGGGACCGTTTTTCTTTGATCAGAGCGCTATAGGTGAGACATACCTCACCATGTTATGCGACCAGCTGATGCCCCGAATCGACGGATTAGCCGAAGGCCTACCTGAGTGTTTTCAACAATATGGGGCCTCTGCCCATTATGCCAAGGCTGTATGACACTGATTGGACGAGAATTTCCCTAACTGTATTGGGAGAAGTGGCTGTGTAGAATGGGATCCCGCTCACCAGATATTAATACCCTCAATTTATTCTTCTTGGGTATGCTAAGGAAAGGGTGTACGCAATGAAAATCAGAGCTATTGATCATCTAAAGGACTGCATCATCAATAAATGTGCTAGGATCGACAGAAATGTGGAGTTACTGCATCGTGTTCATATCAATCTTTCAAAGCGCGTCAAACTCTGCATCACTAAGGATGGACAGCATGTTGAAGATGTTATTCACTAACTTGACTACATTTCGCCTAGGTGTCCAGACTTTTGGGTCATACTGTATTTTTGATAATGGTTGAAATTCATGTATTGATGATACTCACCGGTTTTTGTTCCTGATTTAAACATCAACAAGGCATTAAAGACAAAACCTTCCTCACCACCTGTATGAACCACAATCATCCTCTAACCCTTAGATAAAGGTGTTTTTATTCCAGCAGTTATATCAGTCCAGGCTCGTTTCTTTGTAGTTGTGCTTTGGAAATAAGTCTCATTCATATAAATAAATGGCCAACCTTGCTGTCTGTAGCTCTGTATTTGTCTTAAGTATATTATTCCAAGTTTTCATATGTCATTATTTTCTATTAGCACCTTCCTGTTAGTGGTTGTTTCCATTTGAGTCCCAACTGCCGAATAACATTTCTTAGACACCAACTCAATCCTTCAAAGTTAATATCGTATTTCAAAACTTTGAGAATTGATTTTAGTGTCAGTCACTCCTCTTCTGTTCTGTGGAATTCACATATTATGCACCGAATAACACACTTGTTAACATCATCTACATTACTTTTTACTTTTTTTGTGTAGTCTTTCTTAATGAGGCGTCAAATATATGTTCTAATCCCCCCCAAAACTTTCACCCTCTTCTATTACTTTACAAGCACTACTAAAAGACAAATCACAAGCCTGGGAAATTCTATGTTGTATACTTTTTTCTTAAATATCTGGTTGGACCTCAGATTTCAGACATTTATAGACAGTAAATATGATTTATCTTCCTTGACTGTAAATAACTTTCCTCCCTCTGATCTTCACAGCACTACCACAAGCTTTACTTTACAAGTTAATGTCATATTTTGTAATTTCCATGCCACCAACTTAGAGATCAATCAAAATAAAAATGTTTTTTGAAAAGAGAGTAGGCACCAGCCGGTCACTCAATGCTCCCTACGTAAATGGCAACGTTAGCTTGTTGTTGAACTAGTCTGTGCATGTGTACATGCTGTTTTGCCAAAGCGCAATCATAACAGTTCCATGTTAAACCTCATCAGCAGTACATAATTACATACCTGGACAAAGATACCCTTCGTTTAACCTGAAAGGTAGCAAGCTTACCTCCTAAGTTTCCACTATGGCATAGCTTATTAGAGGGGACCATAGTGTAATCTGTCAAGGAGAGAATGCTACCTTTTAGGGTGAACAGGTATACAATAAGAGAGATAGGAACAAATTTGTTTCCAATCTTCTTTCCTGTAGACTATTCTATATATGGTATATATTGTTATGTACTGGTTCAAAATGTTAAGGCTGAAAGGAAAAATGCCATGCCAAGTTGTTTGACATACAATGGGAATGTTGTATAATGTGTTGTTAACTACAACTACACATACCTGCACTCCAAAAACACACACATTCCTATCCACCGTGAATGTGACCGAACAGTCCAGTATGCTAGTGTTGAGAATGGCCGGTTTCTGGGAAACTTTGCGCATGCAATAGTATTTTTGGCCTTGGCGATAGGGTTCTGGAGCCAAGGGTGGGACCGGATGGTTGGAGAACCTGTCTGGTTCTTGCCGTGGCTGAGTCCACGTGGAGAATCCTTCTGGCAAGGGCACTCTTGCTCCTCCACTTGAAATGTTCATTAAGACAGCGAAACTCTCGCTCTGAGTGAGCAGTGGAGACAAAGCAGGACCTTCCGCAAACTGGGACGGATTCAGGGTGAGGAAACGAATCTTCTCCAAGGCAGAGCCACACACAGATCTCAGGGACTTATCATCATTGAGTGGCAGACCTAAACACAATATATGCAGAGAACAAAGGTGTAACAGTAAGAAAAAACAAATGGAAGTTAACAGCACAATCTCCAAATATTAACCCTTTTGCATTCAGCATATTTTCACGATTTCGCTATAAGACACTCAGGCCAATTCTTACATATTTACCTGTGTATTTGTTAATTCCTAACATAAAAAACTATTCAACATATATACAAGAAAAAATTCACACTTATGCTCTAAATATGTTAGAATTAAAGAAAAATAAGTCATTTATCATTATATAATAGATGAATCATAAAAGATATTGAAAATTGGAAAATTTTATTTAAAATTTAGAGGTGAAAAAATCAATTGAATTTTTGCGTTTTGTCTTCATCATTTCTACTGGAAGAAAGATAATTAATTTCTGTAAGATCTGATATAAGTTTGGTTTCTGTAGTGTTGTTAGTTTCTAAACTACACCAATTTTAGTAAAATTGTGTAAAGGCCTACATATTTTTGGAGCCAGCACCTTTGTTTGGAAAACACTCTACATGCAGCAAATAATAAATACATAATAAATAGGCCTAAATATTAAATAACTAAATCAGAGTCACTTTCAGGCATAAATTCTTTATCATTATCTATAATATCTAAATAATCTAAAATGTCAGAACAACTGGGAATAACATAATTCATTTGTGCAAAAAAAACCTTTTTGTTTAGGGCTCTGTATAGTAAGAGTATGGACATTAAGCGTCGTCTGCTAGGCGGCCGGCTTGACTGACCTAGCCAGTACAAGGCGGTATATGGGACAAAAGTGAGTTTATTGGAATATCTCTAAACGTGTTGAAGTAAAGTAATTATGATTGTGTTTAGCTACCTCTTGGACTTTTAAACTACCGATACATAAACTCGGATTTTACCATTGCCTCGAGTTTTGATTATATAAAATATATGTTTATAAATTATTATACTGAACATTACATTATTGGAGAGAGATCCATTTGTTTATAGATGGGTGTATGCAATTGATCACCTTAAAAAATTAACATACTTTAAAAAAAATCTAGATAGTAAATGATATAATTTGATATAGTATTGAGTATGATAAAGCAATACACATTTACAAAATCTTAAATACAATGGCATTTTGATCGATGACATTAAAAAGTACAATCCTTACAAAACACATGGTTGAATGTAATAAATGAATTTGTAATATCACGTTAGCATTTTTTAAGAATAATTTGTGATATTGTTGTTAAAAAAAAGTTAGTATAGTTAGAATCAAAACTATGTTTAGTTTACAATAATAAGGTTGACCTATTCATATCCCGACCAGCACTGTGGTCTGATGGTCAGCGTATTTGGCTGACAGATCAAGGGTACCAGTTTCAATTCCCAGCCGGGTTGGGTTTTTTTCTGTAGTGGAAACGTTCCCTTCCTGGGTTCAGATTAGGATATCTTTGTTGCCCGTTCACCTCCAAACCGCAGAAGGCAATATAAAACAACCGCGAGTATCACCCTGCCTAGAAATGCCTTTAATAGGTCACCAATTTTCAACCCTGAAATATGGAGCGATGATGACGACTAATATCTCAAATTAATAATGTATTAAAAAATGGCATTAAATCGTTATGTTTTAACCTGAAGCTCAATAATAGATAAGCCTTTTCGCATAAAAATGCAAAATAAACCAATTTTATTCAACAGTAAAACCTAAATCTTACACATTTTGTTTATGTTGCTTTAATATTAATATTGTTGTTGTTAACTATTTGAGATATTATGTTGATTGTTTAGTTATTTTAAGGATCACTGTTTACAAGATAATAATTTATTTCATAGCTTAGGCGTACTCTACTGATAATTATAAATTAAGTTTGGCCGTCAATGTTGTTTGAACGTCCGAGAAAAATATTCCCTCTTTTTCGAATCAATTTGATTTAGTTGTAATTAGGACTTTATGAAAATTGTTTGAAGTGACTTAAACATGTTTTCGAAATGATTTGTTTAGTATGATAATTTATTTATTTAAGTCAACAAGTAAATTGAACATAAGATGAGGTGCAAGCCATTCACTATCATTGTAATATATTTATTATAAATATTATGAATATTTATTTTAGCTTATAAATGATTCTGTTTTAAGTTTAATGTATTGGTTCAGGCTATTTAAATTTAATACCAATGTATTGATATCTTATCACAACATAAAAATCAAAAACATAATAAAAACATATTGATGCATGATTAATTAGGGCTATTAAACACAAATCTAAATGAATTGACATGATAAAACCGTGAAGTTTTTCCCGGCTACCAATTCACTCTCGATTTTTGATTGAGCAAAACTCGTTTTTCTTTTTTGATTTTTTGGTCCAGAATGAATTTAATGGAATCCTACATCCTTTTATCAATGTGCTCTACATCCAAAAGCAAAATATTTTGGCATAATTTCGAGTAATGAGTGAAAATGTCTTGAAAGAAATATATTTTCCATAAGAGCCCAGCAGTCTTCTTGAGGTCAGTTAGGTCAGTGGCAAGCGCAGGAGTCATGTGGGCCAATCACAGCTCGCCCTTGTCGGCAAGTGCCATTTCAATCGTTGGTCGTACGCTAACTATAGAGAGCTTCATTTTTGTTGACATTACAGTGCTTTCTGTTGAGGAAAATATGAACTAAAGCTTAATATTTAGGATAAAGGCTTATGGTGCCATCTAGTAACATTTATTATACTAACAGACAAGATTTAGTTGGCGCCGATGGATTGGCTCGCTGGGCGTTTAAGGGTTAACCCATCGATTTGGTTATAAATCATAAGTTAGTAACTGATCATTAACTGTGAGGCTGAATGTTTTAGATAACAATTAAAAGTGTAAGGATAGGAGTCCAGCTTATCTTTGTGGAGGTTCACAGTCCTAGAAATATAGAAGACCACATATTAACACAATTTATTTCTTACTCCACCGTCTTTTAATGTCAACCTCGGTGGTCTTAGGGATAAGGTGCTCGCCTCAGGACCTGATGTTCATGGGTTCAAACCCAGCCAAGCTCCACAGATATCTCTTGAGCAATTAAGATCCGTATAATAACTTCCTTTGTAGGGGAAGTAAAGCCGTAGGTCCCATGTCGATTGTGGAATGTAAGAGAACCCTGGAAGGTATGCGAACATTCCATTCCAACCAAAATGATTGGTTCTTTCACACTCGCTTATAGATAATCAGTGCGGAAGGCAACGAGGTGCCACCACCCTTTGTACATGGAATTTCTACGAGATGGTGAAGGCAGCACTAGCCAGTCAAATAATTGAGTTCATGACCAGCAATAGATGGAAATAAATCACATTTAGTTATGCTAATAGGTTAGAGATTAGGAAGGAAGTCCAGAAAAAATATAAATAAATATAAATATTAAAAAAACTCCTCTGTACACCCAGCTCTGATTCAAACATAAACACCTCGTCATCAGCAATCTAGTCTATTGTGAGAGTTATGTCCTAGACTATGTGACCACTTCTATTGTTTCTTTCACTGGTCTAGTTCTAGTTGTAACAGCACTTGGACCAGATAAATAGAAAGGTTGGGCAGGAAGATAACAGAGTAGATCTTACATTAAGTTGAGGTATGAAGCTTGTCTAGATTGTTAATCACATCACCAGGCTCCGTGGTCAGTGCACCTGGCTACAACCTAGGGGTCCCAAGTTAGATTCCCGGCTGGTACCTTGGGTATATTTCTCTTAAGGGAATTATTCCAACAATCAGGGGTTGGTAAATTAAACCCACTGTCCCACACCTCCATATTAACTATCTTTACTTCATCTCATTGCAGATATGTGTAGACAACCTCCTATGATGTACCTTGGGCAATGCTTTGTTCCACAAGAGTGTGGCGAAGAGTCTAAATAAAGGCGACCAAACTGGATGTCATGTCCCCCCCCCCCCGCACCCCCCGCCCAATGATTTCAGTGAAGAAACAATTGACAATCATTTGCTTAAATTACACTACACCTGATGAGACTGCTTGGGGCGGTGAAAGCTTGAAGAATAAATTGTGCTTGTGTATGTATTCTGTATTCTACTAGAGTTCCAAGACTAGTGAACTTCCATACAGATAAGCTAGACTCCTATCAATTCAATCTCTAATTCTTTTGAATGATTTAACATAGTACTATATGAGTAAAAGAACTAATACAAAATAACGATTACATATGTTTTATTAAATAATCTTCATTGTTGGTGCTGCCTGTACACACAACACATGAATCTGTGTATTTAATTGTAAAAGACACTCTGTGAATTAAAGTCTTCATCAAATGCCTTGTCCGACTGACTATCCTCCCATCACTGAGTTACATTAATATAGGAGACATCCTAACTTTGTTTGCTAACTTCTTTCTAAAGAATGGTGGCAGACATATTCAAGAAAGATCTTCCTAGATAAATAAAAACATTTTTAACCAAAAAGCTATAGGGTGTCTTACCTTACTGAGACTCAAAGTAAACCATTACCCAATACACCCTCCACTAAGAAGAGCTTTCAAATTTACATATTTTCAATAGTATTAACCAGCCTTTGGCCGAGTCAGTCGCTGCCATCTCCCTATTCCTCTTCCTCCATCATTCTAGCTCACTCTTATTACCTTGGTTGCACACTCTCAGCAATCTGCTCTAACCACCTTCTTGGTTTCCCTTGTGGCCTTCTTCTCCTAATACCCGCCTCGGTGGCGTAGTTGGCTAACTCGCTAGTCGTGTTGAGCTCGACCGCCGAGGACGGGGAGATCGAGGTTCGAATCTCGGTCGGGTGAACTGGGGGTGGTTTTTCCTAAATGGTTTTCCACTCTCTCTCTCCACGCAAATGCGGGTTCACTTCCTCTAACTTCAACCCTCCCAATTCCTAATCCATTAGCGTAGTTAGTACTTAAGCGTATAACCCGAACGGGTAGTAAGACGCGGTGCTAAATATTCTTCTCCTAATCTTCTGCTTTTACACTCTTTTTGGCACTCTCTCTGTTCGCGACATACCCATTCCACCTCATTCTTACTTCCTCTATTAACTCATTCAAACCCTATAGCCCTGCACTTTCTCTTATCAACCTGTCGCTCCTGGTTACCCAGCATGCTCCTCATAAACTTCATACCCATCGCCTCTACTTCCCCAACATCCCTCTTATCTATTCTTCACGTTTCTGCATACATTACTATGGGTATATAGTTTCCAATTGCACTTGTTTATTCCAAAACAAATCCCTCAAGCCTCTGTAGAATGTAACACCTTACTGTCCCCTCTGTATTCCTACCTCCTCCTCCTAACATACATCCCTGTTACTTGAAGCTCTCCACATGGTATTATGTGTTTTAAAACAGTCATACGTCATACTTTTGACTTGTAATTTTTTCATGCTAAATGATATGAAGAGACACAAATGTGACATAGTAATAATACACACATACACCACAACTGAGACGGAAAATTTAAAATAGCAGGAATACCACTTTGGTGCTACTCACAGAACACGAAGACCAGGGAGTCTAATTGGAACCGATAATGTAAGTTAATAATTATTTTTAAGGAAACGGAACCCTAAAACACTATTCTAAAGAACCGGAATTGGAACCGTTAAATAATTTTAGGTTCATAACGGTTCTAAAAGGTTCTTTAAGGTTCCTAGTTTTACAGAAATGAATATAATTTTGATAAGTTGCATACTTTTTTTTTTCTTTTCTTAGCTTAGTTTAGTTTTGAAATGTTGTGTTTTCTTCCCCTTTCCTTGTAAGTTCTGGAAGGGCATGATATATTTTAGTTTACTACTTTGTTTGAAACCTCTTTTCTAAGGTGATTAGAAAAGAGTTAATGAGCCCTTATAAATATACACTAATGAGTTTAGATTCCAGAGGAATGTCATGACTGTCTCATTGTTCACTGTTTCTCACTTTAATATCCAAGCTAGAGGTTTAATAAGATGTATTTAGCTTTGATAGACAGCAGATAATACTACATTCTTTAGAAGTTGAAGTACAGAAACTAAGAAATCATCTCTTTTGAACAAGCAGTCTATGCCTTTTGTACTTAGTACTAAATGGAAATGAAAACTGATAATCTGGTGGTTGGTTGAACTGCTTATAATAGAGGGAAAAGGGAGATGGATGGTGGCAAAATGTAAACTTTAAATTCTTTCACTCAAGTTTAAATTAGGAAGTAGCTCAGTGAATGTGTTCCTTGTGTACAGTGTGGAGGTGATTATATTTGTTGTTAGTAAGTGGTTTAAATAATATTATTGATGGGGCGCGTTAAAGAAAACCTAGTTCTGAAGTTTTTTGACTATGATATTTACAGTTACAGATCAAGATGCCAATTAGAAGGATACACTATTACTATTATTATTATTATTAAAGAACATAATAATTTTTTTTTTAAATCTAGCAATACTTTTGATCCAGAATGCTATTTACAAAGTGGTTTTCTACTTTCCTTCCATGTAAATGCGGATACACTTCCTCTAGATATAAAAATATAACCTTCCTCATTCATTAAAAAACCATTATCAAAATTAGTACATTAACGTAGCTCAACAGATAGAAAGACGCTGTGCTAATTTTATTTTTAAATTAAAGAACCAGAACCAGAACATTATTAGGAACCGGAAATAAATGGAACCTTTATTGCGCTCTAACTGGAACCAGAACCAAACCTTTAAAATGTTTAGAGAACAATGTGGTGGAAACCGCTAGTAGCTGTCGACCAGCCGCCAAGACAGTTGGCTTAACCTGTATGACTCCCTTACTCTTCCCAACTTCTATTATAAATAATTTAATCAAAACATCTATGTTACTATTATATTTTAACATGTTATTTAAATATACAGCAAATCAATTAAAACTACATAATTTCCCCTTCCCATCTGTCCCCCCGCCATCACCATCAATCCAACCACCACTGTAAGCACCGCCGGTCCATCCACCAATCAATCCCCTAGGAAAATCGAGATATCAGTAGGAATGCAGAGGTCTCCAGCTAGCAGGGACGAGGTTCAGGACATTATAACCTTTCAAAGGTAGCTAAGAGATCCAAAAATATAAACGCTATGTGTAACTCACATTCTAGTTCTTTGCATGAGCTTACACAGCTCTTTGTCCAAATATTCCACGAAGGTTCTTATACAAACCTTTCCTGGCACATTCTTTGTTGGCCCAGCGCTGTAGAGCTTCAAACAGAACAAGCTCTGAGCTGATACTGAGAGCCTCCTGATCCAGTATGGTGATGACGGTCGAGAGCTCCGCCTCCTCAAAACTAGGGTCACTCAGGACAGCTTCCGTCTTACTGCAAATTATCTGAGAAAAACATTAAAACATTGATTAGTTATATGTAATAGAAATAGTTTTAAAAAGACACCTGGACATGATAATCAAACATCAGATCTATAGATCTGTGCATCAATGGTCAACCCCTAAGCTACTCAACCAAAGGTCCTAGGTTTGATTCACATGTCCAGGTATGATTTTTTAACAATATTTTACAGAGTTAAATAAATTTCCCCAGTGCATACCAAAGTTAAGTTTCACCTATTGTGTAAATCACCAACCATGTACATCTTATACAAGCCACTACAAAGACGCTGAATTCACACATCCATCAGAGACTCCGCCCTAAACTATGAGTGAAGAATGACCCTGAGCAGGGTACGATTGAGAGGTTCAGAGAAAAACATGATAACCAGTGGTGAGCTGTAGTAGGCTCACATGGACTCGCATGAGCCCAATGTTAACATTTTTGTTTATTTATTTATTTTCACCAAAAAAAAATGTACACTTTTTAATAACTTGACTATATTTTACATAATATTTTTTAAAGAAACAAAATTGTTGAGTGGCCGGCGTCACACGATATGAATCATAAATACATCAACAACAAGAGTACCAGTGACAGAGAAGGAATGGACAAATTGAAACCGGAAACAGTAGAACTTAAGCGCCTGTGGAGTTGAGACGTGTGTAAGCAGTATGTTTGAACTGGTTGATTTAGTAGTATACAGACGCCGGGTGTCACATGTTCTGTGCATGTGCTTTGCAATAATTTTTACAGTGTTATATATATTGAAGATGTCTTAATTTTTGTGAAAAATGATGTTATAAAATCATGCGTTTAGCAACCAGGGATAGAATAGATTCGAAAAAAGTAGGTATGTACAGTTCCTTTATTTAATTTTTAAATTATTTTTATCTATCAGACAGTCCATCTATCAGACAAAATACAGTTGAATCTATTAAAATTTTTCGAAAAAGAGAAAAAGATTAAAACCAATCATTTTGATTCCAACTCTACTACAGCAATTGCAGAAGTCAAAGATGATAGTTATGATACAAATCTTTAGCTCCGCGTATTATTACCCATTCAGGTCATGTACTAATTATGCTAACGGTTTTAAGGATGAGGATGGTTATAGTTAGAGGAAATGTTACCACATTTGCATGGAGGGAGAATGGAAAATCATCATGGAAAAACCAGCCTCAGTACACCCAACCAAGAATCGAACCTCAATGTCCCCATCTTTGGCAGTAGGTAAATTTATATATATATATATATATATATATATATATATTATATATAATAATAAAACTAACAATAGTTTATCAATTATTTTGGCTGTAATTTATTTTAGATGTATATTACAGACTATGTATAACTTGTACTATTCACCAAAAAACAAATTTGGGAATGCAAAATTAAAGATAAATTATACCTGGGGTAACGCAAACAAAAAAGGTTGAATACCCTTAATCTAAATAATCTTCTTTTAAGTTTCAGCCTCTCCTTAGTCTCACTCCTAGCACAGTGGATTCCTATTAATTGGGACACAGCGGGACTAGATCACTCTGGCCCAATTAAGCGGCTGCCCCAATTAAGCAAAATTCTAACCAATGAGCTGTAAAACACATTCTACTAGAGCAAAAAAGGTATGAATAAAATAAAAGGAATGTGGCATTTAAAGAAAGCACACTGTATTTAATGCATATAAGTACAAACATTTATTTAAAAATAACTAAAGCTATAAGCAAAGAACCATACCAGCATATGTAAAAGGAAGATCAAAAAATGATTGTGCCAAGCACAGGTTCCACACTATTAAGAGTTTTTACTTTAAAAAACTTATCAAGTGTAACCTGATGTATCCTCTTTATGGACTGCAACTGAACAAAGTCGGCGCAGGTCTCTAATGCTGGTAAAGTATGGACCTTCATTGCCTTTCTTCATGAAATAATATTTCAATTCAGCAATTTATTTCATGGCATTTTGGTTAGTCACTCGCTTAGTTATATCATTTTCTTGGTCTTCTGGTGTCTGAGTGTTTTGCCAAAATTTGGTCAGTAATTGCTACTGCAAGAGTAGCACCTTAGAACATGTGGCCACCGTGGGTGATACAAATATTGTTGTGTTAAATGTTCAACTGGCATAGCATCCATTAGATAGTTTATCGTTATAATAATTACTAAGCCATGTTTAAAATAATATGTTATTTTCATAGATGTCTATTTTTTTAAGACCTGTGTATAGGTACCTTATTTATAATATTGTCATTACTTTTTTATATTTGTTTTTAATAAATAATGTTAAATATTTTCCAGTACTATTTTATTTTATTAAACATAATTTTCACAGTTCCCCAATGATGATAACCCTGATTTTATGAAAGAAATATGTTCATGGTGATTTCTGGTAGCTTACCTCTTTAACTACAAGTTGTTTAAATAGCCAGTCAAGACCTTGAGGATTGCTAATACTGACAAATATTTTATTTATTTTATATAACTATATTTAAGGATTTCATAGAAGTTTAAATAGCGACTATATCCCATCTAAATCTATGAGGGTTGTCATGTTTTTGTTCCGATTCCCTCAGTTCCCAGATAGATATGTGGTATCCCCATTGGCTTGCTGAGCCAAATGTCTCGAATTTGATTCCCATAACCAGATGTAAATTTCAAGATTATTTAATGCCCCTGCGCATGGCTATATCTGGATCAAAGTTAATTCTCACCTATTTCAAACAAAAATAGTTATATAAATGAAAGCAAAGTTTTCAATTGCAAGGATGAGAGTGACAGTAAAAATGATGTATATCTTTCTTGATTCCACATCGAATTCAATCAAGATTTGTTTGCGATCACAGTATTTGTAAAATTATTATAACTTTATGTACACATCATTTACAGAAAAAGGTGAGATTGGCTTAAATAAAACATGTTTTTAGACAACTTCCTGAAAGAAGAAACACGAAAGGAAGAAAATGGAAATTGGTAAAGAATGATAGAACACTTAGATAGGAACACGTGTCTTATCATTCTTTACCAATTTAATTTTTCTCCCTTTTGTGTTTTTTTTTGTTTCCTCTTTTAAGAAGTTGTGTTGCGCGTTTCACACTCCTCCCTGATGAGTTCCAATAGAATGAAACCTAGGTCGGGGGATTGGGCAGTAACCATTGAATTTCTTAAAGAGGCAGCCAATACCTCTTTGTCCAATGGCAGCAATGTAAAGTGTGAACTGTGTTCTTCTTTTCATTGTAAAAGCCATATTGTGTTTGTTCCCTCTTATATGCTTTCTATCCACCTTTCCTGTACTTTCTTCCATATATATATATATATTAGAGAATGATTCCTTTGATAATATTATTATTATTATTATTATTATTAAGCAGCACCGCGTCTTACTACCCATTTGGGTTATAAGCACTTACGCTAATGTGTAATGGTTGGGTGATTGTGAGATGAAAGGGAGGACCTACAGCTTAACATGGAATCCGAACCACAGTGGAGGCCTGGCATTCCTCACATTCACAAGTTGTGATTAATACATGTCTTGTCAGAGGTGAAGGAAGGGTTTGGCAATCAGATAAATCTGTGCCGGGACCGAGGATTGAACCCCGGACCCCCAGCACAGAAGTCTGACACCTTACCCCTAGACTACCAGGTCATCATCCTTTGATATTGGTCCAGTAAGTTACAGGATGGCAAAATGTTTACACATCAACCATTTTGCTCAAAGTCTTACTAGCTGTCCAAACTAATGCATTTAATTACACTAATTGAATAGGAATGAACACAGTATAATTTATAGGAAAATGTACCCACATTTGTTTGGAGGCGGAATGCAAAAGATTAGTGAAAAACTGGCCTCAGTATGCACAGCTAGGATTTGAGCTCTGACCTCACCATCACCGGCAAGCTAGAGTAGATGTATTTTAAATGCATGTTTAAACATTTGCCTTCTAAATTTCTACCAAGCTTAGTTTTTAACATCCATTACTGTTTTCAGCTTGTGGTCACTTTTCTATCCAAGCCATATATTTTTCACTATCTGCTGTACCGTGGCTCTAGATAACTCTAGAGACCCCGGATACGTAAACAGGGAAGACATAGATAAACAACATGTGAAAGCAAAGAATAAAGATTTATATAAATATTTAATGTGGCAAGTTTAACAATACATAGGTTAAATAAATTACAAGCACACTCCAGTTTTCCAGATTAGGCCAGTTAAGAAACCTGACAATACTTTGATCTAATACGAGCGAGCTAGTTGTCTCTTCCTAATAGTTCAGTCGGCGTGAAGCGCCGCAATTAATGTACAACAGACAAATCCCTGTTAATGCTCGATACGGGTTGCCCCATTCTAACAAACATGTTGCATCAGTTATGATACAATAACATCTTCATAAATTAAGCTACATGATAGAATAGCAAGATAATTAGTTGCAACTATTTACTTTTAAATAATATAGGGACAATTTAGAGACAAGTCAGCTACCCTACAATTAGGGAAAGGACTGCTCATGCTAGTGAAGCTAGCTTAAACTTTCTCATCCAATCTACAATGACGATGAGAAGGTAAGAGTTCATTCCAGACACACATGTCTCGGTAGCATTACAAATGAAAGTTCCAATTCAGGGTTCAAGGCTTGGGTACAACATGACCTGGGACGCAATCAATTGGTCTCAGCCAGGCTCAAGGAGATCAAACCCATGAGGGCCGGCAATAACAACATGGGGGGGTTAGATACGACCCCTCAACAAGATTATATCAAAGGTGCATAGAAAATGCGAGCCATGCCAGATGGGCATAAAGACCCACGAGTTGAGCACCACAGCAAAAGGTGAACAACAGTAATGGCATGAGCCACGCCCAAAATAACTCTAGGAAATCTGACCAATGCCTAATTAGGTATGCCATCAGGCCTGGAACATCCTAAACAGCCCCTTTCACGGCTGGAGGCCCTGCAGACTACAACATGGTCATGCAGGCCTTGGAGTGAGATACACTTTAGCTAAGCTGCTGGTCTAAAGGACCAAGCATACGGGGTGGATGTGAAACTTCACCTATGGCAAGCACAGAGTGCCATGAAAACTAAACTTCCTAACTCAAAATAAGCTCAAATAAGCTCATTAGAACTACTAATTCTCTCCAACATGTATTCCACTTCAAATCAATGCAAAAAACAAGAGTTTTGTCACCCACCATCTAAGATTTTGATGAAACTTGGTGTACACCCTTCTCTTATGGTTGAAAAAAAAAAACTTAAATTTTTCCCATCCATCTTAAACGGTTTTAATTTTATAATACTTTGAAGTTTCATTAACTATGCATTGTCTGGCCCTCTTGAGACCCTCGGCACAAGATAGCCTTGCATACATTTTATTTTTATTCTCCATAACCAATATCAGATCTCTTTGAAATTCGACACAAAGCTCAATAAAATGATGAGATTTCAGAAAAAAAATACACCAGCACTCAAAAGATTTTATAAATGCCTAAAGACATTTATAAATGTATTTGTAGCCTAGGTTTTTGGTGGAAAAACTAGGTTTAGAAAACCTGAATTTTCAGCGTGTGGGCATGATGAAACCAAAAGTTTTTAATGTTGAAAATTATTGCAAAGACATGCTCTTTCTTGACAAAGAATGAAATGTATGGGTTTTTTTTACTCCTTGTAACAAAAAGTGTACATTTTTTGGACATTGTGAGGAAAAAATTGCTACTTGGTAGAAATTTTGTACAATTTTCCTACAATCCATAGATGTAATAGAGAAAATTAATGAAACAAAGATGTTCATATTAAAATTTAACATAATATTGGTTATTATAGGTTTTTCCAAAAGTGCATACTTGTTTTAATTTTGGGATATTTGAATTTGAAGTTATGAAAATTGGTTATCAGTAATTTAAAAAAATAAATAAAAAATTTACAGTCAGTAACATTAAATGTTGACATGTAAGGAAATAAGACCTAGCATGGAAAATATTCCAAAAAATTAAAAATACAAATAATGAGTACATCAAATTAGGCTTAAATTATTTAAAAAATAATTATTCATTTCAGAAATATTAAAAATATTAGATATTTTAACATGTTTTCTCAGATGGCAGTTCAGAGAAGTCTTTCATATATGCTAGTTGTGTATGCTATTATTGAGTGTGTGGATGCATCATGGATAGCTGAAGTTGGGTGATGCAATGCAGATGAGTCATTATTTATTTATTTAGCACCGCGTCTTACTACCCGTTCAGGTTATACGCTTAAGTACTAATTACGCTAATGGATTAGGAATTGGGAGGGTTGAATTTAGAGGAAGTGAACCCGTATTTGCGTGGAGGGAGAGTGGAAAACCATTTAGGAAAAACCAGCCCCAGTTCACCCGACTGAGATTCGAACCTCGATCTCCCCGTCCTCGGCGGTCGAGCTCAGCACGACTAGCACGTTAGCCAACTACGCCACCGAGGCGGGTCAGATGAGTCATGCAAACCACTCAGATACATGTGACTGGGCTGCATGACTCATCATGCACTGACTCTTTGGCTACATCTCAGATAATGTAGAATTGGCTTCTACTTCTGGTGTCTGAGCAAAGCAGTGTGGTGCACTCTTATAATTCATCCAATCTTTGATTTTTATGTGCTAGTTCTTGCTGTGTTTTTTTTCTGTCCAGTTATTTTTTTAACTATCCTTATTCCAGAATAAGATGAAAGATTCAAAATGTAGTGTGAGAGAGTTAATTGCTAGTGAATGCCATAAGCTAACTTTCAGTCGCAGAAAAGGGATTGAGAATGTTAATTGTTTAAGCAAAGAGGACAGAGAGCTGTTGCATTTAGGAAATAAAGCTAAAGATGAAGACTTAGAAACTATTTGCTTACATCACCAAAGTGTATATTTGAAGAAATTCTAATTTATAAAAAAAAAAAAAACTGCAGGGATTCTTTGGAAAAGCACAAAGGACCAGTCAAAAAAATTCTAGGCCCTGTAACGTTACAGCAGTCTAAAGATTCGCTAGAAAAAGTAATTAAATTAAAGCCAGGCGAAAAAGTGTGCAGTAAATGTAGAAAAATTATAGCATTGATGTAGATCAAGAAAGTGATGTTGAAGACAGTTGCATCCAAACTGAAGATATTGGGATAAGTTTAGAAGAAAATACCAGTTTGTAGAGAATAGAAGCCATAGAAAAGCTGGACACATCTCTTACTGAGGCAGGTTGTTTGCCTTTAAAATTACATGGTTTACCTGAACACAGCAAGACACGTTATGGAAAGAGGAAGATAGAAAGTTATGAGGAAAATGTTTGTGATAAAATGAAAAACATGCTACAGGTTGAAATCCCAACTAAAGAGACTGAAGCAGAGATGATGATTAAAGGTAAAGCAAGTGACATGGACAAACTTGTAGAGGTGATGAAAAATTCCATAAAATGCACCTAAAGAAAGAAAAAAATCCAGATGCTAGCTATTCCTGCTTCTCTTTCATGGCCACAAAGAAATATTCAAGAAGCATTTAGTGTATCTGATTATTCAGTTCGCTAGGCACAGAAGCTTTTTAAAGAAAGAGAAACTTTAGCTGAACCAGATCCCAGAGGTAGAAAAAAGCTTCCATCTGAAACTGTAAACAAGGTTTTAAAATTTTATCATAGTGACGAGCAGTCTAAAATAATGCCGGAAATGAAAGATGTGGTTAACATTGGAAAATAGTATCATAGGAAGTGGCTAATACTGGGCAACCTCCGAGAATTGTATGCAGGCTTCAAGAAAGAGTATCCCAGTGTTAAAGTAGGTTGCTCAAAGTTTTGTGCTTTGAGGCCAAAGTGGTGTGTTTTAGCTATGGAACCCACAGTATATGTGTGTGTGTACCATTCACCAGAATGTCATTTTACTTCTGCATGCAGCATGAATAGAAGACACATATAAGGACATAATGAAGCTTTTACTCTGTGAGGATCCAAAGAGGGAGTGCATGCTCAGACACTGTAGTAAATGTCCCGCAAAGAATAATCTTGTCAGCCACTTGGAATCTCAATTTGAAGATTTTGATGGAAGTGCCCCCATTGAATTTTCACAATGGATTTCCACAGATCGAACACACTTGATCAAAACCACTTCAACATTAAAGGAGTTTATTAATTATCTAACAAAGAGAAGAGAACATTTGATTCCTCATTCTTTCATAGCAAAGTCAAAGTCTTCCTTCTTTAGGAATTTAAAAGAAAACCTTCCATCACACACTACCGTTATTCTACTAGATTTCAATGATCCATCCAAGATGAGGTACAAGGGTACCACTGGACTTGTGAATCTTGTACTTTGCATCCTGTGGTAGTGCATTTTAAAAGTCCTGACGGAGAGAAGATGATTTCACCCTCTTGCATTGTTTCTGATGATTTAAAGCATGATGTGAATATGGTATACAAAACTCAAGAAATAGTTTTGAAATATATAAAAGATAATTTTCCTCCCATCAAACAGACAAACTACTTTAGTGACGGCTGTGAAAAATAAGTTCAGCTTCCTAAATCTACATTATTATCAGGAAGATTTTCAAATAAAAGCACAGTGGTGTTTCTTTGCCACTAGTCAGAATGTGACGGTATTGGTGGAACTGCAAAACGTCTGGCTAGAAAAGAAAGTCTTCAGAGACTCCTTGACAAGAAGATTACTATTCCAAAAACATTTTTTGATTTCTGTGAAATTTTTTTTGAAAAGGTCAAATTTCATTATATTGCAAGGGAAAACATGTCAATAATCCGCTCTTCCCTCGAAACCCGTTTCATAGACGTGCAGACACTCCCTGGAACTCACAATTTCCACAACTCTAAACCACTCAATTCTGCAGGCACAATTAAAGCAACAAGAATGAGCATTGATAATGAACCCTTTCAACCTGAGGAGCCTCCCCAAATTTCCTGTGAATGCTGATGATCTGTATCCTGGATGTTTTGTCGTTTGCAAGTATGATCATTTGTGGCACTTTGGAATGATATTGGAGATTAATCAAGACGAGGGAGATGCTTTTGTAAAATTTCTTCACCCAACTGGACCTTCACCTTCATTCTGCTGGCCTAGACGTGACGATTTTTGCACAATACCATTTTCTCATATGCAGAAAACATAAGAGGGGCAAAAAAGGGGCCAGTAAGTAACCACCCCCAAAGTCTAGATTTAAGAACGTGCATCACAGAAGGCACAGCTCAGTTCCCTGCTCGAGTGAGGTGTGGAAGTTAAAGCGAAAAGAAAAGACCAAGATATGCCAGAAATGTGTGCAGTACATTCGTATATGAATTATTACTCGAAATTTTACGTGGTGACGATGGGGGACAAAGTGTTTTGTTAATAATTAAGTATGTCCCTATTAAGACAGAATAAATATCTGTGCACAATACTTAGCTGTGAAGCCATTATAAAATAGTTAAAAATGGCCTTTTCAATGCAGTTTTTATCCAAATATCATTTAGGCCTAATATTTCAAAACTTGTCAGTACTAAGAACATCTATTAACTATCTCCATTCATGTTTAATCAGAAATGATCCACGTACATTAGTGTTTGTGTAAATTTACGATTTCAAGCCGACTGTATCACAGAGTTGACGGTTGTACGAGTAAGACCTACAGTGCTGATGGTAACAGTGCAACATTTAAATTTGTAATAACTGTGGACACTTGAGAACTGTTATTCTCAAAGAGTTGTTTACCTGTAAGCATTTTTCCATGAGACTTGGTTCTTCAAACAGTTTGGCAAACTCGTATGCTCTACACGCATTCTTGGGGAACAGGTCTCGCCAGAGATAGTCCTGTACATTCCTTCACCAGATGGGGTAACATGTACTTCTTTGCCACAATAGCACAATTCACATGCTTGGTCGAAAGTAATTGTAAATTGAATAAAAACAACAAACATACAATAACATAGCTTCTGGTGGCCGAAAAATTTTTAAATAATGGTTACATACATTTATTAAATTAGATACATAATTGTTTAAGTGTTTCCATAAAAATTACTTAAATAATAAGCTTAATATGCTTGTAATAATGCAAAGTTTTAATAGAAAAAATCAAAATAAATAAAAATAATAATATTAATAAAAACAAAAACATACAGCATAAAATTAGTTACTCAGTAAAGCTTAAAAGCACAGTAACATCAGAGAAATGGCATTTGCATAATCCAAAAACATTAGACTCAAAAATGCTATGAATTGAAAAATGAATAAATATATTTTACATAAATTTGTAAGCCAAAATGTTTTATTAGTCACATTAGAACTAATTTATTATACATAGCAACAATGAATGTTGATTAAATACATTAAATGATAAGAATTAGTTAAGATAGAACCTATTTTCTATTTCTGGTTGATCACAAGTCTAACAGAGGGTTAGAAATGTGTGTGCCACAGTTAGACCCTAATGTTTTATAACTAGAACATGATGCTGATATGCATGACATATACAATACTTTATCATCATTACCTACTTAAATGATCAATTTATGAACAACCACAGTATATTTCGGCATTTAAACCTAATCTCACGTTCCTATGAGTAGGAAAGAAATTGTGAATATAACTCAAAAAAATAATTCCGTACTTAATTCATTCTCAATAACTTTCTCCACACTTTCCTATCCTTGCATACTCCCTTCTCTTCAACAATATTCAAATGCTGAGCCATACAATATGCTCTTTTATACCTTAAACTCTTTTAACGTTTCTCTTTTTCACATATGTATATACAACATTTGCCATGTCTTACATGACCTAACTCTTTCTTTTGATCCACAAACTCTACCTTCATATATTTGCTCTGTCCCTCAATCCACACTCATCCTATCATTATGCCCAAACCAACGTAAGACGCTTCTTTCACATTTAACTAAGGTAAATGCACCATAAGTTAACACCTTAAGGATTGTTTTTGTCATTTGAGTCATAAAATAAAGAATACATTGAGTACAACAATATTTATTAGTGACAAATATATTTGTGAAACATTACCGTTTATTTTAACATAAAATAATATTTAAAAAAAATGTATGTGGTAATATTTTAACATATTTTGAATTGATCAAAATTCACTGGAACCTCCTAATCTAGTTCTTAATGTTGACACTTTACTATACTAAAGTTGACACTTATATAGAAAACTATAAAACACTTTTGTAATCTACCTAGAAAATATTTTATCCATCAAAATAAATAGGAAATTTCATCTCACCTCTTCTACCAAGTTTTTTTTAAATTATATCTTTTGTTCTGAATTCTAAAATGTCATCCTTTTCTGGCCAAACAAATGTAAAGCCCCCTTCTGTTCTTCGAGTAAACTTTATAACAGGTTCTTCAGAGTTCATAGATAAAATAAAACCTACATAGAATTTTGTACTTTTTTGACTAGCATAAGCTTCTAGAACACAAATTCCTGGTTTTATATTTTGATCAAAAAATAATATTTTAAAAGTTTCCTCTTGAACGTCTGTCAGCAAGTAACTCATGCTGACATCACTGTCATCTTCGATCAAGGGTTCATATGAATCTCCTTCTGAGTCACTTTCTTTAATACATGTATCCTTAAATTTCCCTGAGTGCTGCTTTTTTAGTGATTTCTTTAATTCCCTTTTATTTTCTCATCTTATTTTCTCATTTTTTAATTATTTTTCCTGGAATTATATTCTTTCCACATTTTTTAAGTTACGACACTGGGTATTTTTCCTTTAACCCTCTTATTAGAAGATGATGGAATATCATTTGGTCATATAAAGCTCTTTTAAAAGGTGATGGTACATCCATTGGGTTATTTGCAGAAACATTCTGCCTACTCAGACTATGTTAATTGGTTTGTTTCTTGGTTCTATAAGTTTTAAAGTACCGGTAATTGTTGATTTGTGACATTACTTGTTGCTGGCTGTTCATTAAATAAGGTTTTTGGTGAGCTTGTTGTTATGGCATTTAGTAATTCCTAGTCAACAACTTGGTTCTTCAAATTGTTAATGAGTTAAATAGCATTTTGCATTTGCTCAGGAGTATACTTTTGTAGATTCTTTTTCTGTTAGGAAGCCATTGTAGAGCTGTAAAAAATGAATAAGCCTTCTGATATTCTCTTTTAGCATTGTTATTACTTGATTGACATATGTCAACAAAAGAAACTAGCAAACATTAAAAAAAAATGGGATTGTTCATTAGCATGACATATCTGTCAACAATAGGAAACCTATTCATTTGCTGTTCCAAATGTCTACATAGCCTAAATTGACTGTTTAACCACAGTTATTTAATTATATTACCAATATTATATAGTAATATTGTTTGAGATGTGTTGAAGCTAACTAATATTATAAAACATAAAAATATTCAACAAAGATGAAGACATACCTTAAACTAGCAGAAGTCTTCTTCAAAGTATAAGGAATTTAATGAAATGCTGGACATATGCGATACTTCAACAAAATATGACCACCATTTTTAATAATCAATAGCTGACGGTTGATAACTACATTTATATGGTAGAAAACTTGACAAAGACAATATCCAGCTGAAGTATTTTGTTGAGAATTAAATATCTCTTATTTTTAAAGGTAATATTAAATAACGTCCACTTTTGGTGCAATGTCAACATTTGATACATTTACCTTATTGAATTCCCTTTCAAACCACACCCCTTCAGGACCCATTCATTACCTACTCCATACATTTGAGTTTTTCCACATACATTTTATATATATCTTCTCTCTTTCCATATGCTAAGGCATAGATATCTCTTTCCATTGGCTAAGGTGTTGTTTTTCTTATCTTTTCCCCCTCTTTGAGTTTGCATTATTCATGGTGTTTTCTTCTCTTTTCCCCTTGATTTTTGATAATATAAAAACATTGTTTGTGTCAAAATCTGTGTGTGACAACAACTACTATAGAAGACAGAAGAAAGAAAGAAAGAAGATGTCACCTCTGTGCATTGGATTCCTCTCACATTTTTTCTCTTTCTCTAGGTGGACTTTCTTCACTCAATTTTCCCTTAATTAGTCTATATTTCCTTATTTTTATCAATTCTAACTATTAAATTATAATCATTTAGCTGTTGGGCTGCCTCATTATTAACCAATAATTTTTTTTCTTTGTTTTTGGCCAAAATTCCTGGGTTTTTTTCTGGTCAAAAAAAACCTATATTTATCGTTTTCCAGGTGCGTGGCAGCCCTAAAGGATGCAACCAAACCGCCATAGAATAAAATAAAATGTGATGTCAGCCATATAGATATCACTGAAAAATGTTAATATTTCATATTACATTTTTGATAGAAGCTAATAAGAATTCCAATAAAAGTCATAACGTAAAAACAGTCAACAGTAAATAACTGAGCAACAGCTCATTTGAGAGCTAATTTTTAACCATATTTCAAGTAATTACCATACAAATTCTGTAAGCTACTATACCTATTTCTCTTTCAGCAAAGTTAAGCATTGATGCATGATTTTTCAAAATGCATAATGTTGCTTAGGATTTTTAATTTACCTTTTGGTGGGGTTCAGTTCCCACGATGAATTTGCAGTCGCTCCATTGTGAGGTGTCAAGCAAGTGTTCTCCCTTTCACTTACTTTCTGTTTGAGAATCTGCCAATCGCACGGTGTCCCCATCTGATAGAAAAATAAAAAATATTATTTAACTCACGGAAAAATCAATTTATGTCTGTATAGGATTTGGTTTTAAATAGAGCTGGGACGCTCAAATCCTATGGTATTCGATAAAATCAAGTGGGGAGGATTTGGTGGAAATTTTATGAAAACTAAAATTAAATTTAAAGTTTTATAAAAAACGTGATTTTGACCAACTTATTATATTTCTATTTTAATTTGACCAACTTTATACAATTAACTATGAGAAGTTAAACCCAAACTTAGCGCCATAGAGGTTGGTTATATAGCTCAAACCAGAGGCTGCGCCAGAGCCGTTTGCTGTAATCTTGATTATTTTTTACACATATGAACTAACTACACTAATGTGTTAGGGATGAGGAAGGTCAAATTTAAGGAAGTGTACCCACATTTATGTGAATAGAGATTATAGAACCATTTAGGAATAAAAATCCTGAGTTCATTTGACAGTGATTAAAATGCCAATCTCCCCGTCATTGGCAGTTCAGTTTATTACAAGAGTGACGTCTAAAGGTGGGGACACACTGCCGTAAAGTCAGGTGAGCTCATGTGACTGCACATAGTAGATATATGACGTGTGATGCTGTAAAGACTAACACTATAGTCACACCATGTCACTACATGCGATATCTTTCCATTTTCAGCAATATATTATTATCTAAAATGTAAAGTTATTCAGTCTGGGAATAACCATGGAGGGCAGGGGACCAAGCAATTCACCTGAGTTTGAAGAAAAGTTGGAAAATGCTTTTTAAGTGTCTATTAGTGGCTAATACTAAAGCTCATTAGAAAAGGGTGTGGGTGCATTAAGTAAATTTGAAATTGGAGAAGGGTGAGTTTCATCATTTGGTTAAGAGACTTCAAGAACATCCAAGTTGATATGAAATGTACTTTAGGTTGACTAAGGATGAATTTAAGTTCTTAAAGCATCTTATAGTCTTGAGACTTGGTGTCATAAAGAAAAGCTCGACTATGCACCTTTTCAATAAGCATTTCCTTCATACTTAACGATTTTCACCATTTTGACAACCAAGAAAACAACACGACTTGTCCACTCATGCGACTTCAACGTACTCACGGTTTGCAAAATATGTGCAGCAGCAGAAATGGTGAGAGCACATACGTAGGCATGATAAGACATGAGCTTACATGGTGTGTATGTAGCGACTCCAGTGGGAATGTGCACTACTCCAATACTCCAATCAACAAAAATACGGCTGCTCACATGAGTTCATGTGTCCTCACAGTATGTCCCCACCTTTAGATCATTCGACCAATGAAACATATATATATATATATATATATATATAATGGTGGAATTGTGACTAGTGGAACCAATTCACTATGTTTCTATGTTTTGAAAAATACAGCCAGATTGAAAAGTAAGGTGTTTAAAATTTAAATAGCAATGGATCTCAATTACCTAGTCATCTAGTAAAGAATGTGAAAAAACAGATTTCCTACACGTTTACTGGTTCAGGCGTCCCCTTGTATCCAATTTACCGACTAATCAAGCTGAATGTTAGTGATTTAGGCCTATAGTGTCAAGTTGTCAATCAACAGCTATGTGAATGAAGTTTTTGAGGAGCATGCTATTTGTTACCATAAGAGAGGATTAGGAATGAAGATGCGAGGTGTAGATCCGTCCGAATAGTCGAGAACGAGACCGATGCAGCCTTCTCAAGGTTTTGGTAACCATGGATACGGAAAGCTACGAGCCATGCGGTTTTCTCACGGCGTTGGTGCGGTGTTTGACTGGCAATTGTTTTATTATTATCTTTTCGTCTGCTAAAGCACCGACTTACGTTTTGCGCCATTTTAAACAAGTTTAATAGAATTTCTTGTCCCATGATTCTCGTCATATCTTCAGAAAATAAATTGCCAAAAATCTGTAAGTATGCCAATTAATTACATGTTTCATGATAAGATATAAAGTGTTTACTAACTTAAAGATTTGACACATGAATAACATTATAGGCCTACATCTGATACAGTAGGTATAAACTTTATTGTTGCGCACATTTTAAAGTGCCAATTTCAAAGAGTCGTATTTGTTTTCATTAGGGCTGATAGATGGCGTTTACATAGTTTCTAAGTTATTCGGTAGGAAGCAGCACTGCGGGCCCAAGTGTGTTGCCGTTCGAATAGTTTGATGCAGTCTTCGCTATGAAAACCTCGAGAAGTGTAAAATTATCAAGACTGCATCAAGTCTGCATCAAGTCAAGTGTACTTGAGTATTTGGATACAGCCCTAGAGTTGGGGTAAAGGGGGGAGGTAAATGAAATAGTTGAGGAAGCAAGGATGAGGTGGTAGGTACACGTTCTGAGGATGGAAGTGGAGAGGATTCCAAGAATACTAATGGATATGTAGTATGTAGAGAAGAGACCACAAGGGAGACGGAGGAACAGATAGCAGCAAGTGTGCAGGTGAGAGGAGCAGAATGGAAGTTAGTGCAGGAGGAAGAATGGTGGAAGGACAGAGGGAGATGGAAGCATTTTAGATTTTACTAAACAGACCCGGCCACAGGATGGAAACAGATGATGATGATGATGATGATGATGATGATGATGATGATGATGATCATGGAGGTTTAATGGTTCTAAATAATGTGCGCCGCTATACAGTTTATTAATGAAAGAAATTCCATGGCGAAATGTTATCCCTGTGAGTAGGTGAGTTTAGTAACTAGGCTATTACTAGTTAAAAAGACTTTTAATCAAAATATCTATTATTAAAAACATTTTAATATTTTATAAGGTAATGTTAAATTGTAAGGAAAATCTAATTCAGCTGTAAATTTAATTGAATAAATATGAGAGGCTGGCCTAAGTAAATGAAAAGAAATACCGTGATTTGGCGAATCATGTAGAAAACAGTCATAACATTTAAATATTTAAGTTAATAGTATTATTAGGCAATTCATCAATTTATGGGACTAAATGGTAATTTTTGGTAAAAAAAAATTCCATGGTGCTACAATCAAGCCCTTTTTTTGTAATACAAGATAAATTTGATGTAAAATTGTGAAATTTACAATCATTTAAAACAATAAAATATTTAAGATTGGCCTATGTCAGAAATACAAACATCTAAGTTAAGTAAAAGGACACATTTAAAATATTAGATGTTTTAAGTCAAATGAAACTTCAATAGCCTAAATACAATCTTTACGATGCCGGGATTATGATCAATTTAATGTTCAATTAACTTTCACTTAAAGTACCTAACGGTTCTCCCCATGGTTTTTAAATGGAAGCTATTACAATGTAATTAACTTTCAATGATAAGTGAAGGTAACACATGTTCTAACTAGCCAATTATATTGCAAGTGACATAAAAAGGGCTATTTAGTATTTCATTTGTTTGTTTATGGTATTCTTACAAATTCTTAAGTAGGCCTATATTTTTATTTTTCATGTTTTGTGAACTTTAAAACATCATAGCCTCTTGTTACACCTTATTTTGTATATCCAGTAGGCCTAAGATTCTATTTCAAGTACTAGTAGCCTAATCAGCCCTTATGATTTGCTTTGATTTTTAGGGAACAAAAGTTTTCAAACAGTTCATATACACTGTCTATAGTTATGTTACGTTACATGAATCCTGATCACACACTTGTTTATTTATGTTAAGTGAGCCTTTAGTAGATTGTGATCCCAGTATAGGAATTGATGTTGGATGATGCTAGAAATTATTTACATTTTAATTGAAAGTGGGAGAATTTGAATACAGTATTTGTAAATTAAAATAAAAAGTTGTTCATTTTTTAGAATTAGTATTCTCTTATCTGTTTTTAGTCCCTTGTACCTTATTATTGATACCTTTTGGTATTTTTTTTTTTGTTTTGGACTATTATAATTAATATTGCTATTTGAAAGAGTTTTGGATTAAAAAAAACTTTTTTTTCCTAGAGACAAGAAACGTTCTAAGCCCATTTATTTTGTACATAAAAATAAATAAATATAAATAGCAAAACTGTTTTTAATTACCTCTATTACCTTAATCAACAATGGCCCTTCAGTGAATAGGGTTTAAATAATACCTTTATAGCCCTATGATGAATTTTATTTAAATATATAAATTATACTACAGTAGTGCGAAATATATTAAAACGAAACACACATTTAATAATATAAAAAAACAATAAAATACAAATTATAAGTATTCTTAAAAGATTTGAAAACAATTTACAAATATCATAATATCTAGTTTAGCTGCACTAATATGTATTCACAAAATCTCACTACTTTTAACCAACCCTGAAAATAAAATATAACTAAAAATAAGCTTATATAGTAAAGCGATCATATTAAGCCCTTGAAACTGAAAACGATTCGTTGCACCTATCTGCAGAAATAAGATAACAAATAGATATATTTATTAGTGGTTCACGAAGCTATTATTTAGTTGCAGCGTTGCTTCTCCTATCAAGTAGAAAAAGAAACGATTGCTTTTAAATAATTAAATGAGTTATAAGTGATGAAGAATAGGGAAGGAAAATTCAACACAGAAATATATAAGTTTAACAAATAAGTTTATTAAAAAGTATACAAAAAGATATAGAACTACATATGAGTGACGAGATTTAAATTCAATTAATTAATGATAACTGTATTCCGTTATCAAGGTAGAAAAGATTAGTTTGGACGAATAGGTATCATTACTATGTACACAAGGAACAGACAGTAGTTGGATAGAACATTATGTTTAGTTAAATAACTCTATAAATAGGGTTATTAGTTTAAATAATCTGCCACAACTCGACAACAGTAAAAAATGGGGAATTAAGTTTTGGACAATATAAAAAAAGACAATCTAAGCAGACTAATACCAGACTAATACCTAGAGGTCTAATCATGAAAAGTAGTGAAACTATTGAAAATAGCATCAAATCCTATATTTTTTGAGTTACTAAGAAGAATATTATTTAAACTATCTAGCTTGTATTAACCCTCATGGAGAGTTACAAAAAACCAAAGAATAATATTCTATAAGAGGAACTTTCATTTTACAAATGAGTAGCCCATATGCAAAACCCGTTAAATCCATAATTTGTCAAAATCGAGATATTGGTATCCATGGATACGTTGGTTTTCCTTCTTTTAATTTAACATGGTTTCATGTTCCAAAACCAACTATAAATGCCTTAAAAATGAAAGAGAACAGTGGAACCATTGGCAAAATCTGTTAAATGGTGGTAGCTTAAAGAGTCAAAACCTGTTAAAACCATCCTCATGTTTACATTTGCAAAAGCCGTTATAGTTGATTAAAACCGCATGGCCACTTTGAATAAACAAATGCAAAACCAGCTAATTTTTGTTCAATTGACAGATATCTGATGGACCTGTTTTTATTTTATTTTCATTTCAAAATTAATGCCATAGTGGTTAATAATTAAAGTTTAATGTTGGCTGTATTGCGTTTTTTAGAATTAACTTGAAAAATAGCAGCTGTTCCTATAAAACTATGAGGGATCATTACTTTCTCTTAACCTAGGCTTGCAGTAGCTTTCATACTATAAAGTGTTCAGAGAGAAAAAACAGGAACTGGAAGTAGATCGCAAAGTTCACAAGAAAAGTGCTGATACATTTTATGAAAAGCTACGCGAGGGAAATGACCATGAGACAGTTATCAGCTATGATTGTCATAAGAACTTGGTATTGCCAAAAATACCCGTCCAGGAAGACATGCTACGTAGTCATTTATATTATATGATATCTACAAACAAAATTTCATAAAAAACAATTTAAAATTCCATAAAGAGACAATTAAAACAAGATAAAAAGTACTAATCTATTCCAATGAGATGAGACAGGGGTGACTCACTAAGAATTGATGTTGCCAGGAAACGCTCAAGTGTCGAGAAACATTGACCCAGCGAACCATTTCAGTATCGTGAGCATTTTCACGTCTTGATTGAAGGGCACACGTGAGAGAAAAGAGAGATTATTGTCTCTGTTCGCCAAAATATTCCACCATACGTATTACCCAAATTTCAGGGGGAAATAAGGACACCCCCGTTTTCCCTAAAAGGTAGCAATCCTTCTATGACCAATTACAGTACCTATGGCACTATTTTATAAGGTGCAACATAGTGTAGCCCATCAAGATGAGTATTTAGTTTTATAATAAATACATTATCCATAATGTGGATATGTTCAGGAATGATTTAGTAGCGAGATAATATTTAAATTACTTAGAAAGAATAGAAGATCTCAATACTTCTATATTACTGAAAACTACACAAATCCAATATTGATAACAATAGTAACAAAGCGAAACTATTTTCAAAAAGAACAAATACCAAGATAAAGTAATGATAATCCAAGCAAAGTTATTTCTGATTCTTTATATACTCCCACCTTGAGACCAATTCTCCACATATTATACACTTTTAACTATGATTAATTAACAGAGAAACATTAAAAACTTTAATTAACATACCGAAATTTATAAACAAGTACTGATTTTTTACCCCAAAAATCACAATTCATCAATCATTATAACGTGCTGGTAATGTCACCATACTTCTACACCTCATAAGTCTCTTTACAAGAGTTACGCTGAACTAGCTTGTATTTTATTAAGTCTCTCCAATAGGCTAATCAGTAGTTGACTTTATCAAAAACTTGTCACCCTCCCTAGACTATAAAGGATAAAATCATTGTAGAGGGCGAATAAATGCTCCCATCATGGTCTCTCTAGCATAATTAACACTGGCTCGCCCCGAGGAAAGGGGGGGAGTAGGAAAGTGGGGAAAAGGAGTCCGGGAAACGATGGGTAAGGGGAAACACCTGACGAACAATCTGCGCCTCTTAGATCTAGCCAGGAAGAGACGTCATGGACCTTTAAGCCACTCGAGGTAAGGAGAATATCCGCGAAGTTCCAGCTCGTCCTAAAAATTTAAAGAAGCTGGTCACTGGTTCGATTAGCAGGCACGCCCCCTAGCTGCATCTCTCTAGACTGTAGTTTTATTGCTCACTTCACTTGTGTGTGGTGAGGCAGCTGGTCGTGTCTGGTTTTGATGATATTGTGGTCATAGTTACCAGTTGGATAAAATGGGACAGTTTAGGTTAGTTGAGTTTTATATCCACTAATTTAGGCCCAATCTTACAATGTCATATTAATGTCCTCGTAGCTTAATCGTTCGTAAAGTCTAACCGTTGGTTAAACTTGGCGTTGCGTTTCACAATACAATTTTGATGTTCTCGTCAAATTACGGACGGGTGGCTCCCATTATTTCTTATCACTTAGCTTCTCGGAGCACTAGATTTGTTACAAAGTTTTGAGTGGCTTCAGTTGAACCAATAGATTGTAAGTAACTATTTAAATGTCTGTGAAGTTATGGAGTTGTTAGGAAAACAGATTAAAGTATAATACATGTTCATGTTATTGTTTATAACATGTCATGTTATTCAATAATCATATTTCATACATATAAGTTTATAATATATGATGCTTTTTTTCTATGCAAATAAATATGGGTATGCCTACACTGTTTATTTCAAACAGGCGTGTATTTTAACGATATTTTTTAAGCTTCAAAATAATTAAATATTTAAACAATAGAATCATAGTCAATTTTTAAACACACAATCTAAAATTCAAATAAAAACCACCCATAATTAACCATGGACGTGTACTGGAGGGGAGAAAGTGAAGAAAAAACACGTCCCATTTTAAAAACTCAGGCCTACACATAATAACTTAAAAGGCGATAAAAACATAGGTAGGCCTACAGCTATTGTCAATTACTAATAACTAATTACAACAAGAAATGACCACCCTGGTGGAAAAGCACAGGAGTATACCAAAGTAAACCAAGGAAAACCGTAGTTGGTTTCGTATGGTTCTTTAAGGTTCAAGTAAAACCAAGAAATCCAGACCATTACTCATGTGTGGGCTGCTATGGATTTGTCAGGTTCTCCCAGGGACAGATTTGAGAACCAGACATTGTCTGGAAAACTCAGGGTCCGTGGTTTTGATTGGTTTTCTTTGGGAAGGGCCAAACCAATGAAAATCAGATTTTGTCTGGAAAACTTTGGGTCTGTAGTTTGATTTGTTTCTTGGTGGTATGTGCCAAACCATTGCAATCCAGATCTGGTCTGGAACGCTCCGTGTATATGGCTATATCTCGTTTTAATTGGGACAGAACACACCAGTGCAAACCATACTTTGTCTGGAACACTCTTGATCTATGGTTTGGTCTGGGTTTCTTTGGGATGTATATGTCACCTAAATCAAAATGACATCTACACACTGTAATCTGCACAAAATGCTAAACTACAATAAGGGAATCCAAAGAAGACAATTAAAACGGATGTATTCAGCCATAATATCATTTGGATTCTACTTAAATTACGTGGATGTTCCCGGATACGATCACCATGCTTTCACCAACTGTTCTGCTAGCATGGCGGAAGGAGAGTGGCGCAGTTTCATCCGGAGTGTAGTTATTGGATAATATATAATATATAAGTTTAAAGATAGGTAGATTTTGATATAACAGTGAAAGAATAGAATAGGCAACAATAATAGATTTATTATACAATAACATAAATGTTGATATCGGGTTACAATTGATAAAGAGAAATAGTAAGTTGGACCAAACAAGTAACAGTGATTAATGTCCGTTAAATAGGCAAAGGAAAACAAGTAACGCTTAGATGAACAATATTAAGTTTAACACTGGCATATAAGATAGGGTTTAATAACTCCAAAGTTATAGGAATTTCCCGTGGCTCAGGAGAATACGTGTCCAAGACAACACGGCAACAGTCAAAAGGAAGTTAAGTAGATACAAGTATAGGACGCCAAAACAGCCGGACTAGCGCCTGACATCCACCAGAAGGGTCTAAACAGAACACATGGTGAATTAAATACAAATAAAGATATGACAACAGATCCTATAATTTTAGAGTTATTAACCTAAGCTCGGCCTAGCTAGCTGGCATGGCTTGTAATAAAGAACTGTTTCAGAGATAAGTGATATATTATAAGAGGACGGAATGTCCATTACATCAGCAAATGGCTAAAAAGCAACAAGGCGTCTTCACTAAATAGTACTATGGCCGGTCCTTTCCCAGTGGGTACTGCCAGAGCATTCAATAGTATATTTATGTCATTACCCACTGCCTTGGGTAAACATCAAGTTTAGTATACACCAACATTACACACTCAATCATAAGAAGCGCCAACCAAGGAGCGACAGAAAATACTATCTGTGCGAGCTACCATACAAACTTAGCCGTGTTCTGCACTTTGCGCACCCAAAATAATATCACAGAATAAGAGATGCCAACTAGAGTGCTGTGAGATACTGACGTAACTAGGTCCTCATGTAAAGGCGTTAGACAACCTGCTTGCAGTCATACAAAAATATGAACATCTGAGCAAGACGTCCACGGCGTCATGTAATATTGTGAAGTCTTATTGATTTAGAATGGAATAATGAACTTGTGAAGAAGAGGACCCTTACAAATGGGCCTTATTACATTTAGAGCTCAAAGCTCCTGTATTTAAGCTATATCATAGGGATATGGTAAAAATATGTAGTCAACATTTCTGACTAACAGAAAATTAAGTCAGCTAGACTCAAAAACTAAACTTAGTCACTCTGACTAAAACATCGCGTCAGATGGACTAATAAGGGAAATAATCATCTTGACTGAAGCAAACACGTCTTATGAACGTGGGACTAATATTATAGCCACTTTGACTAACAAAAATTAAACATAAGTCACTCTGACTAAAACATCACTTCTGATGGACGTGGGACTAATCTCATAGCCACTTTGACTACTTCTGTTTGAATGACATACTTTGTGTAGAAGTCTTACGTTCAAAGCATCATTTAGGTTATATGCTTATAGGAATTACGTTATCTACTAAATTATAATTTTAGTAAGAACCCCAATCTGTAAGGATCTATTCCGTACCAAATACTATCACATGTTCGTATTTTGTTAGGATAAACGGCCACTTAGAATGAACGTATGGATTCACATTTGGAAGATATTTTATCCTACTTAAATACTACTAAAGGGTAGGCTTGTGGTACGAGATAAAGCCTCTAAAACAAGCTTCCTTAAAAAATAATCGTATGTATTAGCGTACAACAACTTATTTAAAGAAAAGAATTCACAGCTTTCTAACTTTTATATACTCTTCAAAGCTTTTACTAACATATTTTATTCATTTAACCAATCAGATATTGATGTATCTCATATATTCAATCAAATTAAAGAACGATGTCGAAATGCCACATTGCCTTGTATGGCTGTAAGAGAGAAAGAGATACCCGAAATTCTCTTTTCTCTTACACAATGGTATGCAGACGTCAGCTCGAAAATTTCAGCCACAGATGTCCAGCCAGTTATATTATAACGATCAATGGGTAAAACAAAGGCGTAAAAGTCTGCAGCATTCTAGCCAACCAACTAACCATGATTACTTTCAGCTTATTTTAGCACCACTTGACAGATTACTAAACAATGCGGATTCTGGAATACTAACACAGCTCCCCTAGAAAGCTTAAAAACGTAAACAGATTTCAACGTAGGTGGACACACAAAATACAATGCTTTTTAAACCATATGAAATATTTGAACTCCATTGCATAAACTTGTGTTTTCTAGCTGCATAAAAAAAAGTCTGTCACTATGAGGAAAAGGTATAATCAACATACTTAATGAATCTTTCTGGAAATATAGTTTTGGCTAATACAGAAAAAACTGCTCATCTACTAATCAAGATGTTAATTATAAGTAGTTTCTGAAGGTCTGCTGAAGCTGACTTTACTTGATTAAATCTATAATTTTATTATTCTAGAAATATCTCCAAACATAGTGTCAAGTTAAAGTCTTAACATTTCTTCTTAAATATCTTGGTTGATATACTAGACATGCATTTATATATAAAACAACAGTGTTTTGTGGGTCAAGACTCATTTATATATGTTTAATTAACCGTTTTTGTATGAAACAAAGCTTTTTTTTTAAAACAAAATAGACTCTATCAATGCTATATTTATGTTATTAAGTGTGTTAAAAATATTTTTAATACTAGATTATAATATGGTGATAGCTAGCTGATATTTTATGCATCTGTAATATTAATTCTATAAACGAAAATAAGATTTCTTCTTTGTTTGCAATACACAACACAGTGTTTTTAATTTTAAATGAAATGGTATTTATTTATTTCTACTACCTGATAAAGTAGGCCATGGCTAATTATGTACAAAATTAAAAAAACGAGAATATAATTTATGTAAGGGTTGCAGCATTTAATGAATTCGAATAAATGGCAAAGAATCAAATTTTCTAAAATAATACACATTTTAATCTTGATTTATTTTACAATCTTTTCACCCATAAACTAAATATTATGTTTTAAAACAAGAGGAAGTTGACTGCACTCCAATGCCAAGGATATAAAACTAAATGATTTATTAGAATATCAAGAGCGTCTCTCCAAGGTTTGTTCTTTCTTCCTAGGAAACAAATCTTGTTGCCTAGCAAAATAAATCTTTGTGGTGTCTTTTCGGAGAACCATAAAAGACGTTTATTTGAGTTGGTGAGAAATAAATTGAGTTATATTGAAGAATTTAAACGAAAATGAGCAGCGGATGTTTCGGTGGTTGTTTCAGAGGGCTAGGCCGGCGTGTCCGAGGGGCGTTTCGCCGTATCCGGGAGCGTCTGGTACTGGTTTGCCGAAATATACACCACGGTAAGTCACGAACGTGCATCAATAGTTTATTTGTCTTTTCTATGTCAAATGTTTATTGCTCAAATATCATTATTTTTACTTCAATAACATCAAGGTTTATCAAAACAATATTTTAGGTACATATAGTAACATCAAAACTAAGTCACACAGACACAAATCTCTCTTCTATAGTAGAATAAAGTGACTGTTTTTAAAGACACTATATTCTCCTTATAGGGTTGTCCATTTAAACCATGTATCTTAGGCTTAGTGATTTGTGGGAGTGTGGGAGAGCTGGGAGCTCTAATGTTTACATGGTGTTACACTAGGGGAGGTTTGGTTACAGTATATCAAAGTGTTACAAAACACAGATCTTATAACCTACCTAAAGTACTCACATTCTAATGTTGAATTTTAAAAATCTATTTAGCATGGCGTCTCGCTACCCATTCCGGTTATAGCCTAAGCTTAAGTACTAATTACGCTAATAGGTTTGGGTTTGAGAAGGTTGAATTTAGAGGAAATAAACCCTCATTAGGTGTGGAGGGAGAGTGGAAAACCATTTAGGAGAATCCACCCCCAACTTCACCTGACCAAGATTCGAACATTATCTCTGTCCTTTGCAGTCCAGTTCCACACAAAATTAGCGCGTTAGCTAACTACGCAACATGGTGTGTTCTTATAAAATTATTATTTCATGTTTTCACCTTTAATAAACGTAGGTGGCCTATTTAATGATAAATTACAGGTACGGTACTTCGGAATAATTATCTACGATGTTAAAAATGCAAGTTTAGTACTTAGCAACTATTTGCTTAGCAATATTTCGAATGCAGATAAGTGGCACTGTTGCCCGAATCTATGAACCTCAACACATTTGATGACAACATTATGATGAAATAATGACATTCATTCTTGGTGAGAAAATGTATGTAACACTAACTGAGGGTGTCGGTGTTAGGTTTAATATCACAAGAAGTTTCATGGGGGGAGCTAAAAATGTAAGAAAAAGTATTACCGGTATGTGGTTTATGACTGACCCCTTGTAGTAGCATCAAGTTGTTGTTAAAAAGATAATGTTCTCTTTATATATAGTTGCATCAAGTTGTTAAAAAGATATTCTTTTCTGTATATATATAGTAGGTAGCATAAAGTTGATAAAATAAAGGCTACTCTGTGTATATAGTAGCATTAATTTGTTGTTAAAAAGACAAGGTTTTTGTATGTATAGTAACATCAAGTTGTTGTTAAAAATACAAGCTTCTCTTTATATATAGTATCATCATGTTGTTTAAAAATACAAGGTTCTCTGTATATATAGTACCATCAAGTTGTTAAAAAGATAGGTTTTTCTGTATATATAATAGCATCAAGTTTGTTGTTAAAAAGACAAGGTTATCTGTGTAAATTAGTGATGGGACGCTCATGAGCGAGTCATTCAAATTGAACGATTCTTGAACGAGAACTTTGAACAAACGACTTTCGCTTCGCGAGCGATTTGTTCACACCGCCATTACATGCTACATTAGAATGAGTCAGGAGTGTTTGTCAATCACGACTCTTCGGTCGTTCTTCGTTCGCTACTACGAAAAAATCAACTATAAGTGCTTACTATCGTTACTAATAACAGCACTGCCTACAATATTAAACAACTATTTTTCTTAACATCAATAGACATAATTCTGTGAATTAGACACTAAAGGCTATATGCTAAGGTTAATTATTATAAGTAATATGCGTAAGTAATAAAATGAAAGAGTCAAACGCAATAGGCTTCGGATAAATAACAAATAAATCTTAATTCGTTCATAAGTTGAAAGGTAAGGAACAGATTTGCATGCTTGGAACGGGAATTGTGATAACTAGTTAGCGCTCGCTCGTCAAGTTACGATGGTGAATGGGTGAAGGGATTGGGAGCGAGCCAGACATGCGGTGAACGATATGACATATGAACGAATCTTCATGAACGACTCCTTTGAGTGAGCAAGCTTATGTGAGCTATCCCACGTAGTGATGGGCACAATCGAGTAAAAATAATCGAGTAACTCGATTGTGTTGTGTAATCGGGAGTACTCGATTCTTTCGGGATTACTCGAGTAACTTTACTCGGACCGTGTTATTCTTTTATTTTCTCTTTTCTTACCAGATAAGTAAGAATCGACCTTATTGGCTAGACTGTTTACCATGCTATTTCCATTTAAAAGGTATATTCCCTTAGAGCTCATTTTTCATCGACAGTTTCTGCTGCCACGCAAAAATGACCCTTTATGGTTTAAATGTTGTACATGCATTCTCAATACAAATTACTCGCAGATGTAAAGTACACAATCAAAAAGCATGCTACTAGCTAAGCGTATCACATTTCCGATTCTTTTCAAAAGTACTCGATGAAAGTTACTCGATTCTTTTTACTCGGCACCTCGGCAGTCTTATTTTCACAATCGCATTGACGAAACTAGATATTGTCTTTCTTAATTATATTAATTTCTCCTTAGTAAAATATGATTATTTATAAATTGAAACTAATTAGAGTAAGATACAAAACAAAAAAAAAACCAATTTTTTCACTTTTAAATAGGTACAATTATTACCAATCTCTTTAACATGAACGTTTAAATAAAAGTTTATTTTATTAAAAAGAGCACAAAACAATTTATATTTGTGAGACATTTTTTAAAACGCATACTTTCATATTGACTGTAGATGTAAAGTGAAACATGAAAATAAGGGAGTGGAGGTCAGTGTCGACTGCCCACTACAGGAAGAGATTATGGACTTGTTATTAGTATCGAATTTCATAGCAAGACTCTCGAGTAATGTTGTCCAACCGATTGCCACGGGACGATTCGAGTAGATGATTTGCTAAAAATTACTCGAGTAATTTACTGATTACTCGATTCTTTTAAGAGATGAGTAATTACTCGATTCTTGAATTACTCGATTGTGCCCATCACTAATCCCACGTAAACGAGCTGGTTCGACCCATCACTAGTGTAAATAGTAGCATCAAATTGTTGTTAAAAATACAATGTTCTCTATAGGCTATATATAGTAGAATCAAGTTGTTAAAAAGACTGCCCTCTATAATAGCATTAAGTGGTTGTTAAAAAGACTGCCCTCTATAATAGCATCAAGTTGTTGTTAAAAAAGACTGCCCTCTATAATAGCATAAAGTAGTTGTTAAAAAGACTGCCCTCTATAATAGCATCAAGTTTTTGTTAAAAAGACTGCCCACTATAATCGCATCAAGTTGTTGTTAAAAAGACTTCCCTCTATAATAGCATCAAGTGGTTATTAAAAAGACTGCCCTCTATAATAGCATCAAGTGGTTATTAAAAAGACTGCCCTCTATAATAGCATCAAGTTGTTGTTAAAAAGACTGCTCTATTGTTCTATATAATAACATCAAGTGGTTGTTAAAAAACTGCCCACTATAATCGCATCAAGTTGTTAAAAAGACTGATCTATATAATAGCATCAAGTTGTGGTTAAAAAGACTGCCCTCTATAATAGCATCAAGTGGTTGTTAAAAGGACTGCCCTCTATAATAACATCAAGTGGTTGTTAAAAAGTCTCCCCTCTATAATAGCATCAAGTTGTCAAAAAGACTGGCCTCTATAATAGCATAAAGTGGTTGTTAAAAAGTCTCCCCTCTATAATAGCATCAATTTGTTAAAAAGACAAGGTTCTATGCATATATTTATTATCATCAAGTTGTTAAAAAAACAAGGTTCTCTGTATATATATATATATATAGTAGCATCAAATTGTTGTTAAAAAGACAAAGTTATATAAATATGTATATATATAAAGTGTTAAAAGGCAAGATTTTGTACACAAGCCTTAAATGATCAAACACAGAGAAAACCAATTAATTAACTATGAGCCTACCTTTGCGAGTGGTGACTGAGAATACCTGGAGTGATGAGATGATAGCTGGGGCGCCCCACTCTTGTTTCTTGAGCACTTATTAATTAGTTTACATAAGAGAGTTACATGGATGTGTACCCTGAGAGCTAAAAAAACACTTGAACTCACATTTTCCCCGTTATACTAAGAAAAGCATGGTATTAGCGAGCCTAGAGCCATTGGGATGAAGGGTCAATTCGGTGAAGATACCTACTTCTAATGAATATTATTAATAACACAAAGAATAAAGCACAGTTGGATCAATAGATATATCAATACTAAACATATAAAGTAGCATCATGTTGTTAAAAGACAAGGTTCTCTATATGTATAGAAGCATCAAGTTGTTGTTAAAAAGACTGCCCTCTACACTTATAATAGCATCAAGTGGTTGTTTACATCAATATAATTTTATTTTGTTTGAAGGAACTAAAACAGTTAATGGCGGGGAAGCCAATTTCCAATAACAGCAGTTCGCTATATTAATAATTAAAGAATTATATTAAATTCATAACTAAATTGTTTAAAATGAAACACAGATGCAGTTAAGGTGGTAGTACTTAATAGTAATTAAGTAATTTGTTTTTAAAGACAGACTGTGTGCTGTCAAACAGGTTTTAAGATAGATCGCATACACAGACAAAAATGTGTGTACAAAATGTTGTGCAAGAGATCACACAGCATAATCGATTGCTTAAAATATTGTGAGCAATTTGATAGTTGCTCTGCTTTTGGTTGAATAATGACAGATATCAAATAAATCAATGATATATATATTGAGTTTATTCTTTATTTCTAATATAATAAAAATATAACTTTAAATTGTAATGGTTTTTATTAATAATTACATTATCATATATTCAATTTGTTCAATTTTGTCAAATAGGCTTACTGTTGTTTATATTTCAAAAGTTTTACAGTAAAAATGTCCTCTAGGAAGATGTTCTAGTGCCTGAAATTGTATAGAATAAGTTGTACAAAGAATTTCATGTACAATCACATTTGAAGTAGATTTCAAAGTATGTCGCTTAGTTTCTATTGAGAGGAAAGGTATAATATTTTGATTACTATAGAAAAATGATTTTACAAATGTATTTTTTAATTTCTTATAAAAAATGGGAAAACTTTTTTTTATGATGGACACTGAATAATTGAACCAAATTCTAAGTGGCCTCGTAATAGAGAATAAAAAATAAAAGATTTTACTCTATAGTCAGTAAATTCTTTAGAGTTTCTTCTAACAAACCCTAACTTTTTGAATAATTTTATAACAGTCATAATTTTATGTGTGTGGAGAAAGTAAATTTAGAGTCTAAAGTAAAACCTGTTGTTTGGGAGGTATACATTGTTCAGAGTGAGGACGTATTTTTATATACTAGTGATTCTAATAATTAGCTAACTGGACAAAGTTTTCATCTTGGACGAATATATCACACTCTTCCTTGCCCCCTTCCCCCCCCCCCCCCCCCGGGCCATGATGGTTATTAGTATTTTCTCTTTATTTTCGCTTTCCCTTGGAAAATAGAACAACAAATTCTGATAACCGCCTGAGTGGCATAGATAGCTACTGCGCTGGTTTTGTGTTTAGCTACACTGCCGAGGACGAAGAGATCGAGGTTCGATTCTCTATCGGGTGAACTGGGGGTGCGTTATCCTAAATAATTTTCCACTTTCCCTCCACGCAAATTTAGGCTCACTTCCTCTAAATTAAACCTTACTTATTCCTAACCCATTATCGTAATTAATACTTAAGCGTGTAACCCGAATGAGTAGTAAGACGCGGTAATAAATAAAATATTAATTACTAACAAATCCCGAGACTGTTGGTATGATATGGTGAAGGGGAAGAGGGTTTACTTGGAATTCACTGGTCAACAACCATACAGGAATTTGAGTGAATGAAAGTCCAATGTTAGGGAGCTAAGCTCTTTCCACTAAGCTAATTAATATTTAATAATTTTAATGAAAGTTGTATTAACTGTTGTTTACAATTCTTTGAATATATTATTGGTGTGTAGCATTTTATTTGTAATAAGATAATGAAAAATAAATTGGTGAAAGATATAAAGTGATTACCCTCAGAAATATAATTTTGGGGGAGAGGACAGTTCGGCCATTACGCTTGATATTCAACCCTGTGTCGGCAATTAATGTCATAATGAAACCCGATTGTATTATTGGAGAAAATAAACACATCTGTCAGTCATAATGTTTTGATATTTAATTAAAAATAAGACAATTATGCTTTTTAGTTAAAACAAACTTGTATAAGGTAATTTTATATAAGTTAGAGCATTATGGAAGTTTGACTAATCTCTACGGTTTTTATTGAATGTATTTATAGATTAGTTTGTAGCTCCGTTTCTGGCAGCTTTAACTCGCTATGAGGATCCTGTAATCCAAACGAAATGTACCAACATTTGAATGGAGTGAGTAAATTTTTAAGGGGAAAATTAAGTAAACCCACAAATCCTCTTTACTAGCAATTCAGTAGATTTTAAGAGTGACGCCTAAGACAATGTGACCACTGGTGAGGATAGTAAATATTTCAATACAGAATAATAAAATAAACATGTTATGTAAACATCTAGTCTAAATTGAATCGGTGGTCGCAAAAACTAACACGTCACTGTCATTTTATATTGTACAGTCAGTGATGTAGAGATCAGGATTCGAGTTCTGGTAGGGTGTACTGTTGGTAGTTTTTACTTACTTGTGTTCCCACTCTACCTCCATGTGAATGTTTGTACATTACCTTTGAATTCTACCTTCCTCATCCCGTTCCCATTAGAGTAATTATAGTATATGTGTAAAAACTGAACTGGTAGTGAGAGGCTCTATTCACGAAAAATATTGTTTTCTGAGGGGACAACTAAACCGGTGAGCATGGAGACTAAATGAGGATAGACTTGAGAGGTAGTAAGATCTTACGGGCAAAATTGTTTTAGTGCTAGCGAACTCAACTGACGTATTCAGCTCTCACAGGTGATATTGTCTCAGTGCTAGGGAACTCAACTGACGTATTCAGCTCTCACAGGTGATATTGTCTTAGTGCTAGGGAACTCGACTGACGTATTCAGCTCTCACAGGTAATATTGTCTTAGTGCTAGGGAACTCGACTGACGTATTCAGCTCTCACAGGTAATATTGTCTCAGTGGTAGGGAACTCGACTGGCGTGATCATCTTTCACAGGTAAGATTGTCTTAGTGCTAGGGAACTCAACTGACGTGATCATCTTTCACAGGTAAGATTGTCTCAGTGCTAGGGAACTCAACTGACGTGATCATCTTTCACAGGAAAGATTGTCTCAGTGCTAGGGAACTCAACTGACTTGCTTTGCACTCACAGATTTTTGAGGTTTTTCTTTTTGTAAAGAATGTTAGTGTCGGGATAGTTTTGTTTCAAAGCTGATTGTGATAGCTATAGTAAATATTAAATGCTATAGAGCCAATTAAAACACTGTTCTTTTAATTTAACATAACAAATAAACTATAATTATTATTTATTTTTATAGTCAATAATTGCTGTCAATTGCTATGTATAAATTATTATGTTCAAATCCATTCACAAAGAAACCTTAAGGATCATGTTTTTTTAATATCGGCGCACTAGCTTCAGCTTATTGGTTGATACAGTCGCAGCAATCTCTCAAAGAGAGAGAGAGATAGATAGACAGACCTCCCTGCACAGCCGCTACTGTACATTGTACAGCCGCTACTGCTTAGACTAGCCAAATAGCCGGGAAGGTAGAGGAAGAGCTTATCTCGAGCGATATACTAGTCAGTAGTCAAGGCACTGAAGGCTGAGGAATGTGTGCTGACTTGACAAATTTGGAGAAGCACAATGAATACGTGCACTGGAAATTAACGGCAATTAGTACAACACTCGGAGGGAAAACAAATGAATGGTCGATGAGGTGTGGAATAAAAATTATGTACTGTGGAATTACTCATTTGGTTTCCCTATGTTATGCAAACAATTTTTGTTCTGTGATATGAACTATATCATCGCATTACATGTTCTAGTGCTATGAAGTTGTTTTTTAAAACATCGGTCCTTCGAGGATGTACACTCATCCAAGATGCAATAACTTGATCGTAATTATTTTTTTTTTGTGGTTTTATTTTAGCCACATTTATGGTTTATGTGTATTTGAAGATAAAAAAATTGTCGTTACTGAAATATAATTATATTTATCCAGGTTTGCCTGTTTGGTTATTAAAAGCTATACAATAGAGCTAAGATTAGGACTGAGCCACAATTTTTCCCCCCCAAAAAGTGTTCCAAAACCATCAAGCGAATAGTTCTGTTAATATTTTTTTTCTAAATATTATCCGACGTTTTAGCTCTTTCATAGAACTAGTCTTTAGAAATGGAAGCATCTTGATATATCAATGAGTAAATAGCATTTTCTACTCAATATAATATTGTGCTTGTGGCGGTTTGTTTCAGTTGATGAGAGCAACAAGGGGGCACCCCTAACACCGTCGGGTGCCCGGACGATGGGTGGCCATCGTCCACAAAACTGTTCGTGATGAACAATTTTTTACAGAGGAAACGACGGTTGCCAGCAGTGTAACCCAGGGAACAAGAGGTCAATTCAACGGAATGGTAAGTATAGGTCAGCAAGTCAGTCGCCTTCCATATCAAGACAAGAAGACCCATCTGAGAGAACATCGTCAAGTCAGCCACCCTCTGGATCAAGCCAACAAGACTTTTCTTCTCTTGAACCAATAGCGTCATCATCGAGAACAACTCCCCTTCATAGTAATATTGTAAGTTCGTCCAGTCGGTCCAGTCCACCTTCCGTGTCAGTTCAACAATATTATTCCTTCAGTACGGAGCATTCCAAGGCCATGATGTTAACTCAACAAGCTGCTGGTCACATGAAGAAAACATCTGCATTTGATGACAATGCTCTTGCTCTTATAATGAAGGCGTATGAACGTTATAAGAAAGGTCGATCGGTAAGTCAATACAATAGGGAGTCAGCCACCTCCAGTGAGTCAACCACGCACAGGGAGTTAATTACCTTCAGGAACCAGGCTCATCATCTAGAAATCCAAGTCGTTCATCTCGGGGTTTTGAGGATTCATTCATCTATTCTAATGATGAGCAGCTCTCATCACGCTCGTATACAATGGTTAGACGGCGCCAACAGGCTTCACCATTGGATTTGAGCCTGATGAGGTTAGTTGAAATTAGATCGCGACAAATTTGTGGACCTTAATTCATATGTGTAGACGCTGCCCTTATTTATTCAAACATCTTCCACATAAGTTATTTATTGAAGGAATTCATCCATCGATAATCAAAACCAATGCCTAGAAGAAATGTAAAACAAGTCCTTTACACCTTTTCCACTTAGCTACGACCATCCTGTGGCACTATCATAAATACGGGTAATCAGGCAGGCATTTAAATGAAATAAATAAAGAACTTGTCGAAATAAATACTTAGAATGGAACGGAACAAATCAGATAATATATAGATTAATTTTTGGAATATTTTAAAACGATTCTTAAAACAAAAGGTAGTGAGTAGGAATAAATAAGTAATGAATTGGAGTTAATAAAGAAAAAAAGTCTGAATAAATACAGGTTGAGTCTTAATAAATATGGAGAATTCAGCTAGAATAACAAATGGTAGTGTCGGGCTGAATAAGAATTTTTTCGGAATAGTTTAGAATTATTAAATCATAAAAATAAATAGAGTTTGAATTAATAGAATTAATAATGAACTTGTCGGCCTATTATGGGGTGAATTAGAATAAATAATTAACTAGTGGGAATAAATAGGGAGAATTTGGCATAAATAAATTATAATGAGGTGGGATAAATAAGGAGGATTTAATCAAAATCAATATTGAGTCAGAATGAATTAGAAACAATTCGGAATAAATAATATTGAATTATTATTAAAACATTGTAATTGAAATTAATAAGTATACGTTATAACTAATTAAGGTTTCATCAAAATAAATAAGAAATAACAGAGATTAATAAAGAACTAGTCACAATAAATAAGGAAACATTCAAAATTTATAAGGATTGAGTCAGAAAAAAATAAGGAACGGTTTGCATAATCAACGAACGAGTATAAATCAACAAGGAACCTGTCAGAATAAATAAGGAATGAGTGGTATTTAAAAAGAAATGAGTCAGAATATGTAAAAGGGAACAATTTGGAACAACTAAAGAATGTATCAAAATATATAAGGAACCATTTAGAGTAAATAAAACAAACTAGTCTTAATAAATTAGGAATGAGTCTGGATATCTTAAGAAGATTTGAGAATAAATAAATAACAATCAGAAAATAATAAAAGATTCAGAAACAATATCACAATCATCATCAATTGTTTCCAGACTGCTCTGTTTAATAAAATGCCTCCATCTGCATCCTGTACTCTCCTCCAATTCTGCTCCTCTCACCTGCACACTTGCTGCTATCTGTTCCTCCGTCTCCCTTGTGGTCTCTTCCCTACATACTTCATATTCATTAATCTTCTTGGAATCCTCTCCCCTCCCATTCACATTACATGTCCATACCATCTCATCCTAGATTCCTCTACTATCTCAAGTACCTCAACTCTAGAAACAACATCTTCATTCCAAATCCTATCTCTTCTGGTGACAGCTAACATGCTCCTCATAAACTTAGTTCCAATGGCCTTCACTTTCGTTTCTCATTTATCCACAGTCCAAGTTTCTGCTGCATTCATTACTATTGGTCTATGCAGCACTTACTTACACTTACACAATAACACTTGTTTACGAAATTAAACAAATTTTTGGCACAAAACAAGAAGTCTGAAGCCAATAGTACATTTATTCTGAATTCAAATATGTAACTAGTTTTTCTCTATCATGCAGGGAATTTTAGTGACATAACATGTTCAATCGGAAAAAAATCGTATATAATGACATTGATTTAAAACACTATAAAAGTAAACTAAAAAGTGACAATTGATGATTTTATATTATAGTTAGCTTTTGAAACATCCTTCTTAAGTGTCCAGTAGTAGTTTGTGAGCATACTAGAACTCCTCTTTGCCATGATCAAAATGTCTTGGTGGAAACGTGTCTTGCTGAAGGCACAGAGGCTCTTGCGGAATAAATTTAAATGATAGTCCAATAAATGAATCTTAAGCAACAATTTCACCCCATATCTTTGACTGAATGCAAGAGTTAATCCACATTGTCACTGTATTTCTCTGCTTTAAAGTTTCCCAAGAACTCTTCTGTTAACACTTATGAATGATCTACATGATATAGTTTCAAATTGGCTCACGATTTCATCATGTCTGTATAAATATAGAACAAGTCAGTATAAATAAGGAATGTATAGGTATAGAAATATATGATGTACTATAACTTAAAAAGAAGTCTGGATAAATAATGAACGATTCAAAATAAATAATAAATTTGTTAGAGTATATAAGAAGTATTGAGTTTAAATAAATAAGGAATGTGTCACAATAGATATGGATCCAGTAGGAATTAATAAGGAAAGAGTCGGACTTAATTAGGAAGAATGAGTTTTAGAAAATCAAAAATGAGTAAAAATAACTATGGAACAAGACCAATTAAATAAGGTAGAATAAGAGGGAAATAAAAGTGGAAAAGTCAGATGAAATAAGAAACGAGTTGGAAAGTAATAATTGGGTCAGAATGGATAAGGAACTAATAGGAATTATTAAGTATTGAGTCAGCATAGGTAAAAAACTAGTAGGAATAGAAAAGTATCAAGTAATAATATTATTATTATTATTTAGCACCGCGTCTTACTACCCGTTCGGGTTATACGCTTAAGTACTAGTTACACTAATGGATTAGGATTTGGGAAGGTTGAATTTGAGGAAGTGAACCCGCATTTGCGTGGAGGGAGAGTGGAAAACCATTTAGGAAAAACCACCCTCAGTTCACCCGACCGAGATTCGAACCTCGATCTCCCCGTCCTTGGTGGTCTGGCTCAACACGACTGGCGCGTTAGCCAACTACGCCACCGAGGCGGGTATCAAGTAATAATAATTAATATGTAATATGGTATGAGTCAGTAAATATATATCCGAGTAGTAATAAATAAGGAACGTGTTTGAAAATAAGGTACAAGTTGGAATAAAAAAGGAGGAACTCTTTCAAATAAATAATTAAGAATAAGTAGAAATAGTAAAAATTTCAAATTGATATGAATAGGGACTGAGTCAGAATAAATATTTAAATAGTCAAAACAAACAACAAAAAGGAATGATAAGAGGAGTCAGAATAAATAAAGTCGTATAGTTCGGAATAGATGAGGTTGATCAATTCAGAATCGATAAGAAACTAGTCAGAATAAATAAAAACTTAGTAGGAATAAATAAGTATATTTTAGGCACAAATATGAAATAATAGTAATAATAGTAATATTAATTATAAAAGATCAAGTCCTAATAAATAAGGTACTATTTTGAATACATACTGAACAAGTAAGGGTGTGGAAATCTAACTTTCCTAAGGGGTCAGATACAAACATTTAGCTAACATGAATTTATACTATGGGGGTACCTCAAATACCAGGGAGGTTTCGGACCCTCCCCCTTCCTGACCAAAGCCTTTCTTTGTTCTTCCTATTTATTATGTAAAACAGTGCCTTCATGTTCAATAAAAAAAACACGATAAAGCCATTTTCAAGATAATTTGAATTAAAGCAATAACAGTCAAATGTACTACATATGAACTCATTTTTTTCTCAAAAACAAGAACGTATGTCATTCATCATATAAAACACTGATGTGATATGCATTTTAAACATAGCCATAGCAAATTTGGAGGAAAATCCCATTTCTAAATATGTCGGCAATAAAATACCCTTTACAAATTCTCTACTTCAAAATAGGAATATGATATAATTTGTCATGTGAAATACATTACAGACATTGATTTTAAAACAATTTGTTTGAGCCATTTTCAAAAAATTTCCAAATTTTAAGAATAGTATTGAATCAAAAACACTTACTTTAAATGCTAGAATTAAAATATAAAATACGGTTGAAGGTAATAATAGTATATAACGCCTAGATATCAAGTTTGATCACAATTCGTCAAACTATTTTGGTTGTGGCACCAGCTACAGACAGAATTATACAGATACACTTTTTGGGTTCATAGGTAAATAAAATGTAAAAATTCAACATATTCTCAATGTCGAATTTCTAAACTTTCACAATATTGTCTCTTTATATGAAAAAGTAAAATTCAAGTATGGAAGAAAGCAATGCTATAAAATAACTTATATATGAAAGGCGAAGTTTGAGGAAAGAGCGATTATAACTATATAAATGAGCTGTATCTCAATAATTATCGAATATATTTAAAAATGCCACCCGGTCTTGGGTTCGTTTCCCATGTCACTGTCTCATTTTTCACTTTATTCAATTAAAAATGGATATTTTCAAAAAGAATAATTAAAGTGTTTTCTAAACTAAAGTATTTTATTAATATTGTTTTATTAAAACGTACACATAAGTGAATACAATATTGTTGATACATGCAGCATTGTCAGTATTATTACCCGCTCTAGTGAGCATATGGTCGAGAATAAAAGTCTTCTTTGCGGGTATCAAGAATGTCAACGGTTTGAATCCCGCTGAGTGTATTGTGGATAGTTTTTTAAATGGTTGCCTACTCTTCCCCTACACTAATGACTGTACATTTACTCTACATTTTAGCTATTTCATTCCTAGAACATTACCGTAATTAGTGGCCCACTTATATGTATAAGTGTGCAAGGGAAGGCACTTATTATGGTGACATAAGCATACATGACGGTATTACATGATGCTGTTGCGGTATGGGGAGGTGTCATCCCGGTTGACATTTGGATAAGAAGGGAATTTTAAGAAGATTGATTAATTGATAGGTGCTAATGAGAAGTTTTACAACAATGCTAATATGAGAGCCTGTATAGCCTCAAAGGAAGGGAAACTTTTGAGCATTTCCCATCTTTTTTAACGAGAGTATAAAAATATGAAATGATTGACAACCATTATGCTACCCACTTTCTGAGTGGCTATGGAAATTTTCCAGGAATGTCATACGTGAAGAACAAAATTGTGGACGATGTTGCGGAAATGTTTTACCACGTCATTTACGAAAAAGAAAATTACAAAGACCTAAGTATCGGGTTAGGGAGTAAAATACAGGATCGGGGTCTGGTGTGGAGAAGGGAGAGTGTGGTGGACACAATTGTGGTTTTAAAAGAATTTGTGGAGATGGGTACAAGGATTGGGATAAAGAAGTAGAAGACTCGGGATGGTGTGATACAGTTGATGAGAAGAAGAGGACTCAAAGATTTGGAATACTGAATGAGAGATAAAGAAGTAGAAGACTCGGGGATGGTGTGATACAGTTGATGGAGAAGAAGAAACTCGAAGATTTGGACTACTGAATGAAAGATAAAGGAGTAGAAGACTCGGGATGGTGTGATACAGTTGATGGAGAAGAAAAGGACTAGAAGATTTGGACTACTGAATGAAAGATAAAGAAGTAGAAGACTCGGGGATGGTGTGATACAGTTGATGGAGAAAAGAGGACTAGAAGATTTGGATACTGAATGAGAGATAAAGTGGGGAAGATATTGGCTTGGAATGTGAGGATTTGATAAGGAAGAAGATATTTAAATCTTAAATGTGGGTGAAGCAAAGAAGAGGATTAAGAGGAAGAATTTAGAAGTCCCTCATTCAAGATGAAAACAAGCAGGACTAGCAGCTCAAAGCATTAGGCTTGATGCGCTCGGGGTATGGAGGAGGGCCTGCGGCCAACGGGCCTAAAGCATTCATTGGTGTTGTGCGCAAGAAGAACAAATTATCGCTCTTCTGTGCGCAGGCATTGGGTAGTTGACGCGGCAGTGAATTACGATTGTATAGCCCTCTTGGCTATGTTCCAGGAAGTACGACATATATACCCATTATTTTAAAACGGTTATTAGTTCGCTCCAAAGTCACCCTTAGGAAAAGAGATTTTGTATAATATATGGTGTTAAAATCAATGGGTTTTTTTTTGCAGTGAACTTATGTTTGTTTATGTATTTTTTAATTTCATTTTCAGCAGCTCTTTCAGCCAACTATTTGGACTCTAAATCTTATGCCTACGGTATCTGATTTCTGAATATTGAACAATAAAACTTTTTGTGTTTTGGTTTCTTTGGACTATTTTTGTAAAATAAATTCAAAACTTTGTTTCTCTGACTTGAAAATAATAATTATCTTTGAACCTTATAATATAAATTATTGTTGTATTTACCTTTAGTATTATAATTGTTCTTTTGTGTTTGTATTTTGTAAACTAAAGGGCTCCCATGACAATTAATACAATGAAAATACCGCTAAACATTAGATTCTAATGAAATTAGCCATAGTTGTTATTTCTTCAAAGATAGATAAAAATTTAAAATTTTATAATCTTCTTTTAATTAGTTTCTGTGGTGAAAATTTACTAAATTTAAAAAAAAGCGGGTTTTTAAGCTCTACCGACCATAATGTTTAAATTATATTCTTCGGTTGAATATAATTTAGATATGAAATAAAACCATTTTGTATGGTTTTATTTGGTCTTTAAAATGGGATTTCACATGACCACATTAGATTGTTTTAAGAGTTGTGAGTCACCAACTCAAATTTCTAATTTTAATTTTTTTTATCATAATTTTAAAAGAAATATACTAATTCTATAATTGATTTAATGGTATGCATGGTGAATTTCAATTTTGCGATCTCGATGTGATCACATTTAAATATTTTTTTAATAACAATAGGCTTACCAAAAACACCATGACGTAGCTTCTCATCTCAATAAAATACAAATATCTCATTTGTGCTCATTAACTTATATTTTTGTAACAAATAAAAACTTTTGCATTTAAAACCCACAAGAATTTATATTTTTATCTTTTATATGATGTTTAAGATGGTAACATTAAAAATATACATGTATATATCTACTAAAAAACAAGATATAGATAGAAACATGATATATATTAAAACAATAACTCACTTTATATTTCTGTGTAATATTCACTTTAGATGACAACTATTCAAATCATTATTGGCAAATGATATTTCCTTGTTTGCCAGTGTGTAGGTCCGTCCGGTTGTTGCTGTTGTTGGTTCAGCTTTGGTTTAAATTTGTTAGACAGAAACATAGTCTTGGTGGGAACATAAAAGATGGTTCAGGTCCATCTGGAGAGGGAAATGTTCGTATTGCTTCTTAACTCTTAAAATTGATGTTTGAAACATGATCCAGCCACCCTCTTTTATTCTATTCGTATGCAAAAAATCCTGTTATTGTGTTCATTGCCATTCTGTGAAGTTTCATCACCATTCAAATAATATTTATGTATCTGATCACAAACCAACTAATAGTTTCTTGATATAGACATAAAGCAATGTAGTTTTATGCGCCAGGAATAGGTTTCGTCTCAAGAAAACGTTTATTAAGTAACTTATACTCATCATAATGTTCTTCATTTGTACAGTAAAAGAAATGAATGGATGCTATGTATGATTGGCCCCACCTATATAATTAAAGTAGTGTCGTGTATTTATCTTCCTATGTTTTTTTGAATATCTCTAAACTCCACTTGACAACAGATACACATTATTTATATGTAATATGCTAAATCATTTGTTCTTCCAATTTTTACTTACTGTTCTTTATTTATTTTGTTTCAGGGCAAGAAGTATACTCATTGAGGTAACATTTTGCCACATCTCACATTATTTCAGCTAGACATGATTTGTAGTAATTTAATACTATGTTATTTAAAAGTGCTCCACTAATAATAAATTGTACAGTTTGATGTAGTGTACGGAGACTAACCGAATGTGTACCACTGCCTCCAACTAGGATGTAATTTTTAGGTCAAATATCTGCATATTTTGAAACCTTCTATTTTATTCATGGTACTTTTTTTTTTAAACTTTACTATTTTGTTTATATTTTTTAAAATTAATCTTTTTTGCCGAGGTTTACGGTATTAATCACCCTTTTTTACAGACATGAAATCTTTTTTGCCTTGCATAAGACGACTTATTTCATCACTATTGGAAAAATGTTCTACCTTTAGAGAAATTTAATTTTCTTGCACGACCAGATCTTTGGTAACGATGTCAAAATTAAATCCCATCATTTATACTTTCTACTAAATGATTTCTTTCTTTCAGTAGAAATAAATAAAGATCAAGTAAGAATAGTCAAGGAATAATTGAGAATAAATGAGGAACTAGCATTAATAAATAAGGAACAAGTTGAAAAAAATGTATGATGTCTAATTCAGAATCGGTAAGAAACTAATTTTTATAAATATGAAAGAAAGTGTTAAAAAAACTATGTAACCATTCAGATTAAAAAAGGAACCACAAGTAGGCATAAATAATAAAGAGTGTGTCAAAATACATAAGAAATGGGTTGGAATAAATAAGAAGAATGTAAGATCATATAAAGTGTAACGAGTAGGAATAGATAAGAAATGAGTAAGAATAAGTAATAAAATATTCTATATAAATATTTTGGAATCAATGAGAAAATGAGTCGGAATAAAAAAATAATAAGCAGGCTTAAATAAGCAATGGTTGGTAATCTATAGTGAAAAAGTTTTAAAAATGACTATGGAATTTGTAAGAATAAATTAGCAATAATCCAGAATAAATAAGAAGTAAAAAGTTGGATGGAATAAGGAACAGTTACAGATGGCTAGGGATCAAGTTGAAATAAGATATTAACGAGTCTAAATAAATTAGGAAAGAGTCAAATCAAGCTAGGAACAAGTCGAAATAAATTAGGATAAATGTAAGAACTTGTAATAATTATAGAATAACTTTTCGAAATAATCAAGTACATGATCAGAATAGACAATGATTATGTTAAATCCACAAGTGGTGAAAATTTAGTCATGCCTTAGTCACCAACAAAGGTGTTTATATGTCCGAACACAATCATGATGGGAAAAAGAGGGGGAAAAATCCCACTACGTGGAGACGTTCAGTAAACGAACCCCCCTTTCCCCTTTGAATAAGCCGTTCGCTGCCTTCAGTCGTTTTTTAAACCTCCGGGACGCCCCGGGGCAGCTTGTTGAAGGCTGAAAGAGGACAAACATCGGGTGGGACGCAAAACCCACGGGGATGGAAATATTCTAAAAGAACCGAGGCTGGTAGTAACATTTAAACAATTTATACCTTAATAGACTTTGTTAAAATTTCAGGAATAATATATGTTCAAGGGGCCCAAAGTTTGGGAGCATAATTTTGTACAGTAGGGGGGCCAACTTGGGTTTGCCCTTAAAACCCTCTCCCACCTTCAAGTGACCACCAGGGAGGGGGCTCCGGTTATGTAGGGGCGCATTCCAGTCATCTTGGCAGCAGACCCACCGCAGCAGTATCCTTCGGAAAACCCTTCTTCGCACTTCTTGCCTGAAGCCAAGGTGCCCCAAAAGAGGAGATGAAAAAGGAAAGGGAGCATTTGTGTTCAATTTATAAAAGACCAATAGCATAGGCCCTCCTACCACAGCACAAAAGTAACCGACGGGCACCTGCCTGGAAAAAGTTGTCTACAAGTTACGACAATGACTGTCCAAAGGGGAAAACTTTTAAAACACTAGTTACACTTAACACAATGATGGAAGAAGCCCATTTTCCCCCAAGTGTCCCTATGAACCTACCAACAATTGAATAAAGGACATGAAACACAAAGTCAATAAAACCCCATATTTTTTAAAGGATATTTATTATTCAAGCAAAAACTTTAATACATTATTTAAAAAAAACACGGCCCTCATTAATAAAAATTGCCCCTATTTTTACCCTAGAAAAGGGAATAGTTACCAAAAACCCAAAACCTAGGTTTTCCCCCAAAAAAAATAGTATTTATATTAATTTTCCACAAAATTTATTTTCCACTAGGCCCCAAAAGAAATTAATTTTGATAAATACCAAAGCAAAAAATTTATTCAAAAAGAGGGGATCCAGATCATTTCCATAGGGGGGTCATAGTTATAAATAAATAGTTTTCTTTCAATGTTAGATTTTTATTTTAAACCACTAATTGTTTCTCATTTATTTTTTTGATTTTAAATGCTTTAAACCTGGCATCCTCTCCCACTTTTTAAAATCGATATTTTTTTTAAACTATTTTTTAGTGACTCTCCAACAAATTTTTTTTAAAATGTTCACCTAGAACAGAGTAGTCCCCTTTACTTTTTAAAATATTTTTTTAAAATTAATTTTTTTTCAAGCCAATTTTTAAATGACCTCACCTTTTTTTTTTACGAAAACTGGATACCTAGAAAATAATCTTTTAAGTGGGCTTCCAAAAAGCAAATTTTGAAAATGGAATTCTTTCAGAAATTTTGGAAAATTCAGAATTTGTAATTGTCCTCCCCAAGACATTTTTGAAATTTTGATGACCTTGGAAGCTATTAATAGCTTTCCTCTATTGACTTTTTCTACTAGTTAAATAACTCTAGTTTAGTAGTTATTTGAAGCGGTCTTCTCCGGCAATTTTTTAACACGAGAGTGCATCTAAAAGTCATTTGGAGTTTAATTTAAGACCATGTTTCAGCTTCACATTCGATAATATCAGAAGACTTGAAATATATCTAGGGAGGAATTTATTCCAGTGAGGGGCAAATTATTTCCAGGGGGTCAGAGTCCCCAACAATTCCGCCACTTCTGCTGTCCACACATATTCTATATTTGTTATTCGTGGATGAACTTCTCTTAGGCGTTTATTAGTCTTCTTTGATGTGTGCTAGTCTGCAGTCTCTATGCGGAACAATGTTCATTACTCGCTATGCACGGCAATTAATATTCTTACATGAAAACGAATATTTTTTTCCCACTTGTGTAAGTCCTGTCAAACAATGAATAAACGTGGATGAATAGCGCACGTGTAAGTCCCGGCTTAAGAAGTGTTTGCACGTAAAAATATTAAAAATTGTATAACATTTATCTGTGTTGTAATTTCTTTCTAAAATTTGAATTTGAATTTTATTTTTTGTATTAATTTTATAACTTTCACAGGGGGGTCAACTGACCCTTTGACTCCCCCCCTCCTGATTCCGCGCCTGCTTATTAGTATTGTTATCAAACTCAACCTTCTTAAGATGACTGACATGGGCTCGTCTGGTCTGGCCAACATTCTCGGAGTGTTGTAATAAAACGGTAACAGGAGTGAGGAAGGCCTTAACCAGCCACGGACCACCCCACTTAGGAGATAGCTTTGCGGAGATCCTGTCGGCCGCAGAACTAAGGTGAAGATTTCGGCAGAACACTCTGTCATTTACCTCTACATGAACGGGTTTACGCCCTAGGTTGTAAGCCGCAGCCACTCTGATCTTGGACCTCTGCAAATTACGAAAAGCGAGCTCACACCTTTCGCCATATGTAGAGCTCCCAGGGTCCCCGACCAAGTCTGTGCCACATAGCTAACAGGGGTGATTCAATTCCTGTCCCAACAAAAGAGAGGAAGGGGTGCATCCAGTGGACTCGTGAACCGCAGAATTGAAAGCGAGAGAGATAAAACTCAAATCTTTAAACCCAGTTAGGCTGGGTACTGCCATGATAAATGGTAAGAGCAATATTCAAATTTCTGTTAAATCTCTCCACTTGGTTGGGGGCAGGATAGTACGGACTAGTGGTGATGTGTTTGATACCTCAGTCAAAATACACGTTAGAAAAAACTTTAGACCGAAAGCAAGGCCCGTTATCGCTTACCAGATTTTTAGGGGCACCAATAATAGCCTAGTGAGAGCTTTTACCGTGGTGGGCCATTTAATATTCCTAAGAAGGATGATAAACACAAATTTAGAGAATACATCTATTAAATTAAGTACACAGGAATTTCCCTTTGTCGAACGGTTGATGGGGCCCGCAAAATCGACGAATACCGTCTCCCACGCTTCATGGACAACATCTGCAGAATGCAGCCCTTAACGTGTGTGGCGAGGTGGTTTGCTCCTAGACACCCTTACATTCCTGATCCCACTGCCTAATGTCTTGATACAGGCCAGGCCAAAAAAATTCTTGCTCAATTTTCCTGTGGGTTTTAAAGATGCCCAGATGGCCTCCAATTACAGAATTATGGAAGTATTTTAGGATCATCTCTCTTAATTTCTTAGAAACAAATACTTTTCTACCCTTACCATTCCTTCCCACTAATAAGAACAACCCTCTATGCAATGAGAAACCCTCAACCTTTATCCCATCAACAAGACGATCGATTATTTCCTTACAATACAGGTCTTCCTGCTGGTGCTGAGCCAAGGAAACAAAAGATTCGGGAATGGTACTGATTACCTCCACGCTAGGAGGAAGGGGTTCAGAAAGTATGAGGAACAATCCCTCATTAATGCGGGAGAGAACATCCGCGACCACGTTGTCATGGCCAGAAACATGTTCGGTTTTGAACTTAAATTGGGACAGTTTGTGAACCCACCTACCAATTTTCCCTAATTGTTTGGGGTGGTTGAACATCCATGAAAGGGCTCTGTTGTCGGTGTACAAAATAAATCCACGCTGTTCCAAGTAATCGGAAAACTTCTCAATGCCACAGAGACATCCAAGGCATTCCTTTTCGTAAGGCACTATAGCGCTTTCGAGTATCATTAAGGGTCTTACTAGCAAAAGCAATTGGCATAAAGCCTTTGGGGTAACGCTGACAAAGCACCGCCCCCAGGGCGTAGGAGGAGGCATCAAGCTTCAATTCAAAATGGAGGGGAAAATCCGGCATTTTGAGTACTCTAGGGGAGACAAGGGCCGTTTTGAGTTGTAAAAAGGCTTTATTTTGATCATCAGCCCATGCAAATGGCATGCCTTTCCTTTTTAAGGGATTTAAGGGGGCCGCCACCTCTGAAAAGGAAGGGATAAACCTGGTGTAGTAGACGCACATTCTTATTTTAGACGAATTTGTCAAATTATTTAGAAAAAAATATATTAATTCTAGTATATAGGATATCTTATCAAGAGTCGAACATATATACTTTTCGATCCTTGTACATGTTTTTCGGTGGCATATAACAAAAAACTTAATTTAAGAATAAGGCTTTATTATACATAGAAATATAATAATCGTGCCTATCGAACATGCTGTAGCCGACAGAAGTACTTTTCAGTAACGAGTTTATAGACTTTTATATATTAGAAATAAACGCGTTTAATTAACAGAAAAAATGTTTTCATTGAAATTCCCAAATTTTAATTTTCACATAATATTGTAGACGCCAGCCCTAGCGCTACAGTCGAGCGTAGGTAAACTAAAGTCAATTTCGGCTGGATCCGTCATTCTGTACCTATTTATTTTGTGAAAGAAGTAAAGCTCATGCTTGTACTTCATTTTTATTCTCTTGGGTTCAAAATTAAAAAAATAGTATGTCTAATAGTAAGTTTTTTTAATTATTTAAACCATTTTGTTTGATGATGTACTTGTACACTATGGTTGTATTAATTCGGTTATTTACACATAGTATTACGATACGTTTTATTTTACTGTTCATTAATAAAGAAAAAAATCTTTTGTAACCAGCGACGACAGTGACGAACAGGAAGAAAAAAACAATAAAAATAACAACGGAACATAATCGGCCTCAGGAACTTGTCAAAGAACCTAGTGCTGAGGCTCGTATTCCTTGTGGTTTTGTGGGCAATTTGTATCTATCGTTACCAGTACCAAGCTCATCCAAACACTTGACGCCGGACCTTGATTCTACTTGCTATAGCGAAAATGATATTGGTCATTTCATTGGTCGGGCTTTGACATTATCAACAGAAAAGAAAAAGGACCTACTTGAAAATAGTTGGACTCCTCCTAATACGTATAACTTTGCGGAAGACTCGAAGCATTTAAAAAGGAAATTCAACTATTCATGGTTGGAAACGTTCTTTCCGTGGTTAACGTAATAACTACACCAAACAGGAGCTTTTTGTAAATACTGCACGTTATTTCCGCTAAATCCGGTGTCTGTTAGAGGCGTGTTGGGATCATTTATCATCAGGCCATTTTGTAAATTCAAGGATGCTCACGAACCGTGCAAAAAGCACATGGAAATTCATTTCCTCAAAGCGGCATTAGAATCCGCTAGATCATTTCTGGAAAATGTGCCTGTAAATGTGTAATTGAACAGGTACTCCCAGGGTGTCATCGAGGAAAACAAAAAATCTATTACTTCCATTATTTCCTGTATTATTTTTGCGGTTCCCATGACTTGGCTTTGAGATGCAAACATTTTGGAAAAGGAATCCTCGAAAACTTATATAAGTTGCGAATTGATGGGGTTGATGAGGTTTTGAAGAAACATACTGAACAACGAAAGAAAGAACGCAAGCAATCGGAGGGTTGATATTCAAAATGAAATCATCAGCATGTGTGGGGATATTCTCAAGGAATATATTATAACAAACATAAAAAAACAGTAGCATATAGTGTTTTAGCAGACGAAACAGTTGACGTTTCTGGAATTGAACAAACTATCGATAGCAGTGTGATATTTCCATGAGGATATCAACGAAGTCAAAGAAGAATTTGTTGGATTTGTTAAGCTGAAAGGCCTAGATCCAAAATCGATAGCACAGACCATTTAAGAATTTTTGTAAAAAGAAGGTCTCGATCCGGAGAAATGTGTCAGTTTAGGATTTGATGGTTGTTCCACCATGGCTGGAAAAGATGGTGGTGTCCAAGCAATCCTGCGCAAAATATATACAAGAGCTTTGTTCTTTCATTGCTCCTTACACAAATTAAATCTTATAGTCAATGATCTCAATGCTTTGCCTGAAATTAGGAACACCATAGAAACTACTAAAGATATTATAACATTCTTTCGAGAATCGATTTTGAGAAGGAAAATTATACCCAATATTTCCAAACTCTGTGAAACAAGGTGGAGCGAAAAACATAAAACTATAAGAGTTTTTAAGGATAATTTTCCTATTATTATGTAGGCTTTAGAAACCTTATCGCACGAAGGAAATAGTATGACTCGAAAAAATGCCTTTCAGCTCCATGCAGCTGCTTCAAAGGTTTTATTTATCCTGTGTCTTACATTAATAGCCAAATACTCGGCTTTGATTGAGCGCATTGTAAACGTTCTCCAGTCCATAGCAATGGACGCGGTCTTGTTTTCGCAGCACATTAAAAGAATTGTGCAATTACTGATGATCCACCGTGTTAATCTAGAACAGACCATAGATGAAATGATAAGCGACGCTTCTGAAATTGCAAAAAAAAACAAAAAAACTCGGACTAGATGAGGACATGACATCAATGCCGTGAATTGTTGGAATACAACGACACCGGAGTAACAAATCGGCAAGAACCCAATCAGAATTTTGGAAGAGATCATAAGTCATAACGTATCTATACTCTATAATTCTTCCCCTTGAGGCACGCTTTGCTAAAGAAAACACTCCGTCATTTACGGTATCAAAATTACACCCATCGCAGATGCAAAACATATCCCTTAAAAGCCTTAAAGACGATTGCTAAATCTTTGCCCAGTTTTATAATATACCAAATATAAAACATGAAATAGAACTTTGGCAACAAGTATGGCACGACAAAGTCATAACTTAACTGAATCATTGACGTTTTAAAAGAGGCAAAACCATTCTTTCCTGACACATCAAAGGCTTTGAAAATTTTAATAACTCTGCCCTGCACAACGTGTACTGTAGAACGATCCCTTAGTAGCCTAAGAAGAAATAAGACTTGGCTGAGAAGTACAATGGGAGAAAGTCATTTAAATGTATTAGTCATGATGGGTCTACACAAGAGGCTTATTATAGATAATTACGAGGATTATAAAAACAAAATTTTGGACAAATTTACACAAAAAAACGAGAAGATTATGTTTTGGGTTAAGTTTTTAAACAAAAAATATGTACCAAGTGTGAAATTACTTTTTACGGCCAGAGTTGGCTAACTTTTTTTTATGTGATTGTTCAATAAAAATGTCGATATATCTTAACCCTTACAAATCTGAAATTTTTAGTTTTTTCTCATACTTCTGCGCACCCCTGAATCAAGGGCTGGTGACACCCTTGGGGACGTTGATTATGGTTAAAAATGTTAATTCATTCATTTTAGGAATAAAGAGCGATTAGAGCATAGAAAAAACAATTTTACCATCTCTGTTACAGGTCTAACGACAGTTAGGTTCTATAGAGGCGTACATTATACCCCCCTGAGAGGTTTTTTTCTATCCTGGCTATTTACACATCAGCAAATAAAATTCAAGTCACTGTAAACTCAAAATGTTCTTATACTTCTTCCTGGAATGCTTTCAATTTCATCAACAATTCACCAGAAAGATAAAGGTGATCTGGCTTATTCAACTCCGTTACAATTTCTGATAATCAGGACGGAATAGAAAATTGTTCTCACCAACTTTGATCCACAGTATGTGTTTTAAATAATTAATCTACTGCAGACACTACCGAATTCGCCACGTTTCATTAAATAAACTAAGAATTATCTTGTATAACATGGTTTATTATCAAATATTAGTTACAATCATTACAGGTCATTTGTGAAGTACAATTTGAAAGGTTTAGTAAATTAATGACCGAAAATTCCATGTCAACTACATTGATATCTGTAACATTTTCTGCTACATTTTGGGGTGTGGGGCAAATTTAACGGGTTCTTTCAATGTTCTTATGCGAATACATGTCTCTGGTGAATAATATTTTCATTGTTTGAAAATAGTGAGGTAATATACCCAATTTTCCTGAAGAAACATTTACATTAAAGAATATACAATTCAGTTTTATAGGTAATACTGTACAAATACGAATACAATCTTTAATATATTTAAATATGTATACATCATCTATGTTGTTTACAGCTTGCCAAAACTACATTTATGTATAATGTTGGTTATTAGCTTGTATATTGGTTTCAGGAACAATATTGTATTGAAAGTCGATAAATATTATTAATAAGGTATCTTAAATCTTGATTACATTAATAAGAATGACAGACTTTGTGTAAAATCCATACATTAAAACTATCAAGTAGGTTATAAGCTTGTAGAAAGTATTATTGTATAAACATTTTTTTAAAAGCTGGATCTTATACTGTTTATTGCTTTCAGAAATCATATTAAGTTGAAAGTTCGATAACTATAATGAAACAAGTTGACTAAAATCTGTATTATATTTGTTTGAATGACATACATTGTGTAGAAGTCTTACTTTCAAACGATAATTTAGGTTATAGTCTTGAAGGGATTAAGTTATCTAATGAATCCTTATTTTGGTAAGAATCCCAATATATAAGTCTTTACTTCGTAATGGCATTGGTACTTCCCTTCTTGAAGGTCATTTATCATACCTAAATACTACTATGGGATAGTATTTTGGTATGATATATATCCTTCCAAACAAGTGACCTCCAAATCTATCGTATAAATTAACATACATCATCTTATCTAGAGAAAAGACTCACCAGTTTAGAACTTTTTTATGCTCTTCAGAAAGTTTACTTACACAATCATTTCATTTAACTATTCACACA